>WHVE01000557.1:0-91620 GCA_015178995.1 Trichophaea hybrida
AAGAAAGCACCAAAACAAATCAGATCAGTACCTGTTACTCCAAAGCGTCCTCGAGTTCGATTCCAGCAACCTCCTAGACAGTATTCCTCTTCCAGTGATACCTCTTCCGGTTCCAAAAACTAGCTCCTCAAATTCGTCAAAATCACCTCTCGTATACCGGCCCTCCACTTATCCCCGGGTAGAACCAGTCCTTCATACACCACAGAACCCCAACCGGCGTCTACCAGACCGACCTCTCGGCATGTCTTTGCGTACTAGAAAATAGTGGGGTTGCTCCAGATGGGAGCTGCAGGTGCGGAGCTGAGAGTATGCTGTCCTATTTCTTATTAATTCTATTCGCTCCAAGCTAACAGAAAGTACAGATCTCTCATTTGGTTTCTTATTCTCTCTCTTCTTCTCTTTCTTTTCGCTGTATCTAGAACTCTGTATGTTGCTCTGAGCAGGAGATTTTCGGAAATTTGATGGTGTAATTGTGATGGCGATCGTTGTCTCGCTTCTAGTGGATGTCTCGCTTCCCGGTTCCGTACGTTATTGTAGTTGGAGGCTCATTCCCCGCCAACCGCCACCTAACTTCCAGTATTCGAATGTTATGGACTTCGTCATAGAGGCGATTCATGAATTTTCTTCGACCCAGCTACAGGTACAGTGGAGGGCCCTAGGGACGGCTGCGATTCGTCGACACCCAGAGACAGTGTACACAGCAGAGTTGTATCGATCGATCCACAAGCTGACGGACGGCGGCGTCGTTCCGAGTCCAGAGCTCGGCAGCCCCATAAACGGCCAAAGGAGACTGAGTTTTTACCTGCCATTCAAAACATGGAGGTGACGGCCTCATTGAGCATGTTGCACGATTTTTGCCTCGCGGCTCATACCTACGATTCGGACTTTACGAGTGGGTTGTGATAGATTTTCGAACGACGTTTCCAAGGGACAAACACCGTAGAGTCCATTTCGGCCTTAACGATTGTGTGGAAATATGCTCATATGTTTCTAGCCTCACTGCCAAATTCTCTTCATGTGATTTTTGAAGAAGAGTATAGCATGGTCACTATTCTTGACACAAATTTAGGCTTAAAGACATCTTCCGGCTGAAAGCATAGTTCTACAGACCTTTAGGTTTTGTTCTATTCGCTGTTTGCTCATTCAAGATGGCACCATCGTTGGAATGGCCTCGAACCTTATCTGCCGATCGTCGAAATCTGTCTCCTCATTTTTACTCCTCCCTCAGTACTTACCACTACATTCCCGTCGTCTTGTAAGTCTTTGCATGCAAATTTTGCGGTTTTTGTTTCGGCGCGTACTGACTGAAACAAAAGTATCCGGACACGCTCGATTAGAGGCCAGGAGGTGTGCCTCTCCAAAAGGGTGTATATTAAAGTAACTACAACTTCATAGTTTCTGGTCCAAACAAGTTCAGTAAGGGATCAAATGAAAGCTACGAAGCAGGTGATTACAAGGCTGCTGCGAGATATACACCGCCATGTGAGATAAGAAAACGATGCAGATGTTTTGAACGGTGAAGAAAAGGAACAAACGTTCAGCATACAATTTCTCGTACCCTGTGTACCCTACCCTGTATACCCACTCCACAGCATAAACACCTTGCTCACAATTCGCCTCTACAAAGTCGGTAAAACTCAAGGTTTTTTTTTTGTAATCATAATATATTCGGCCATGTCATATATACTGAAGTACTTAAGTATCTTTTTCCCCGGTACTTCCACAGTTCCAAACGAGGTTGGGCACCTTAGACATCTTCACATCGACATCAGGCCTCATGGCACTTCATTCTCCCCTGCTTCCAAGTCGTACCTCCCCAATCATTACCTTCATCCCCTAAGGTAAAATTCAAGATATTTGTATTACAAAAATTGGAAAATTGTGAGAGTAGTACAGCAATACTTCTACTAATTTCTTTTTAGACGGGCAAAACCCCCTTTTCCGGCCTTTGTCAACACTCAGTTTGCTCTACTTGCGTCAAAGATCGACATGGTGCATTCCTCCCCGCACTTGCCCCACCAAATATCACCATCCATCACTAGATCCACATTTTGTTAGCAACTTCACCCACAGATGTCTGCCGCAGAACTGCACTATCCAGCACCCGATGAGAGGCTCTCAGTCCTCTTTTGCTGTCTCGGAAATATCTGCCGTAAGGCTCTCTACTTATTGTTAGAGTCCATTCCTGACATGTAGCTTTCCATAGGTTCACCTATGGCAGAAGGAGCATTCAGGGCTACTGTCGACAAGCTAGGCTGCGGTAATAGATTCGCAAGAATCGACAGCTGCGGCACCGCTTCGTATCACACTGGCGAGCAGCCCGATTCCCGTACGTTTGCGCCCCCTCTCGTCGCGACTACTGATGCAACACCAATACTACACTTTTCCCCACGCCCAAAGCTAACCCAACCCGGAAACTTGCGTAACCAGGCACCGTAGAAACCTTGCGCAAGAACGGCATTCCGATCAACCATCGCGCACGACAAATCAGCACCTCCGATTTCCGCGAATTTGACTATATACTGGCCATGGATACCTCCAACTTCCGCAACCTAAAGAACATCGAACCCAAAGACGGCAAGGCTAAGGGTAAACGCTCAGAAACCTTCCATCTCACTGGAACTACGAATTGACACCTTGACAAAAAAAAGTTCTATTATTTGGCCATTTTGATGGGAAAAACCGGGATGAAATCGTCGACGACCCATACTATGGCGACACCTTGGGCTTCAGGACGAATTTCGAACAGACGGTCAGGTTCTCCAAGAACTTTGTCAGCGAGGTACTTCAGGTTGAATTATCAGAGTGATGGCAATTGCAGGAGGCGGACTTGCGGCGTCGGCTTTGAGCAACCAGTGTTCATGCAAGGATACGGCGTTTTGTTTGATGACTTCTGCTTGGTCGTTTTTCGTCCAAGACTCCGCTCGAGATGCGATGATATCCAGAAATAGAGCACGTTAGATCATGAAAGGATTCTTTCTCGCTGTGCTCGAAGTGTCTGCTAGGACGCTGTTATACATGAACTTAGAAACATCCTTGACGCCGCCTTAATTCTATACAGTTTTGCTCATGATGATATGATGTACAAGTTAAGATGTCTTGCCGCCCACCCACTACCACTGGTAGTATTGTCGCTGGCCGTATATGGGTCTGCTGGGGAGATGTTGTCTCACTGGCTTCCTCATCCGCTTCTCCTGCTTCTCCCTCGCAATCCTGTCTAACGTAGCCTGCTCCTTCACAACTAACGTAATGCCTATCAACCCACCAAATCAGCAATCCTCAACCCTCCTTCATTGGGTCCAACTTACTCGTATACGGCAGCATCAACATGTCAATCCTTCCCCGCGCCCTATGATTGAGCCCCCTCTCAAAAGGACCCCTTCCAACCCACGCCTGGGCAATATACATCTCCTTGGGTTTCATATCTTTCCTCACTATAGCCTCCGCTCTTGTATGGTGCAAGTGGGCCAACACCGACCGGGCCGCCTTCTTGGGTGAGAAGCGCATCTGGGTGATAGCATCATCAACGCTCTTCCCCATAATCTGTCTCGCCAGCGGTGCCAGCTTCTTCATGGAAGTCTTGATGAAGTGGGATGCAGCGGTATGTTCCTTCTCAGTCTGCGCGATCTTCTGCACACGGGAGAGCCGGCCGCGGCGGCGGAGGTCACGAGCAGCAACCTTCTTGAGCCATCCCCAGTTCTTCCGGTTCGGGTCACGGAGGAGCCGGTTGACCGTGAGATCGATGTCGGTGCTGCTCTTTGGCGCGTCTGCCTCTTCGGCACCGAAGATGGAGGATTCGGCAAGGGAACCGCGAACTGGAGCCTGCTCAGTCGTTCTAGGGGATTGCTTTAGTAATTCGGCGATTGAGCGGGTTCGAGAATCGCCCGGTGCTGATGCGGCCTTGTCTTCTTTGCTAGATTTGCCCCAACCAAACCATGAGATTGTGCGAGATTGCTGAAGGACATGGACACGAGAGGCGGTCAGAAGGCGGAGTGGCGGGAGGACATTCATGGTATGGGTTTTGGGCCTGGGCCGGGAGGTTGACGTGGGGCGAGCGTACGGCGGAGGTGTAGAGAGCTATGAAAATGATGTTCGAAAAATGAATGCCAAGACCAACAGTTTGCTAGGGTTCTTTTACGACGTGGAGATGGTTACATTTTAGTCTGAACATGTAACCAACTCCATATTTAATGATTGTTGTGGAATAGGATGGTGCCAATACGAAAAGCTGACATTGGCAAGATCCAAAAGACCATAATGTATCACCCAGCCAAGAGGAGCGAGTGAATGCTCCCTAGACTAGCCTATATATAACAAGCTCCTGGTGGTTTTATATCTCATAAGTGCACACGCGCCTTTTCCCACGAGCTGTATAAAATCGATAGTGTCACTACGCATCCCATTCTTACCTCTCCATCAAAAACGCCTGGCATAAGACGCCTGCCGCAACACTAACGTTCAAACTGTCCACCCCTTGGTCTACATCACTAGCACCTCTAATGCTAACGCACCTATCACAAGCCCTCTCAACGTTCGTCCTTAGCCCATCTGCCTCGCCTCCCATAACCACTACGGTAGGCCCCGTCTTCAACGCCTCCTTCACCTCGTCACTCTCCAAGCTGAGGTAATTTTTTCCTTTCTTACTCTTAGTTGGTTGGGGCACTGCGGCAAAAAACTTCCACCCATGTGCTTGCGAGTTCGCGATGAGTCTCTGGGGCACGGTCTGCGTGAGGATTGGCATATACTCCGACGCACCGGCTGATGATTTAAGGCAGGCAGGTGAGAGCGGAGCGCAGTTCCTCTCGGCGACAAGCAGGGCAGAGCACCCTAGGTAATATGCAGTTCTGAGGATCGCACCAAGATTACCAGGGTCGAGAATCTCATCGAGCATCAGAACTAGGGGATAGCGAGAGGGATCACGATTGGGGACGGTTTTAGGTAGGTCGTTGAGTACAATTCTAGAATTTGTGATGTCGTGTTGTGCAATTTGGAGGGAGAAGGTTGATTTGTCGTAAGAAACAGCGCCAAGAGAGAGGATTGGTGTCTTTTTTATGGGTGATGCTTCCAGAACGTAGCCATTATGAGGGCGGGATGAACTCATCTGCGAAGGAAAGTCAATGAGCAAAATAAGCAAATGGTTAGAGGCCAATACACACGCTATCTAGGATCCCGGCATCCGTCACCTCCTTTATATCGATCTTTAGTCCTCGAGCAAGGTTCTTTAATTTTATATCGCGCTCCTTTGAAATGGTTGTCCGGTTTTCGCCAGCATATACATAGAGACGATACAATGTGCGCCGGTGGGACTTCAGAGCTGCCTCGACGACACTGGTACCGTAGATCCACTCGGAATCCTGATTGACCTTTTGGGTTGTTCGGCGGGGAGTGCGGCTATACCGATAGTTTGCGTCGTCGCTGTAGGGATCGATGTGTCGGATGGGTGTGTAGCGTTCTTGGTTGGCGGGAGAAGGGTCGTTTCTGTCTCTGTATCTATCGCTATCTCGAATTCTTGTGTCTCGTGAGCGGTCGAAAGAGCGGGACTCTTCGCGGGCTTCGCGGCGGATACCCTTATAAATGATGCTGTCGAGTGAGGCGCATCGGCAGAATTGCTTTGGTACGAATGTTGAAGCACTCCTCTGAGTGGCTGGACGGAGAAAGCTCATGATGGTCTTGCTGATTGTGCCGAAGTATTATCGAGCAGAAAAAGAAGTAAGGCAATGGCGCTTGTCCTAATCAGGACTGGCCATCAACCCCCCTGCTCAACGCGGTTTCCATCAAACAATCAACGCAACTCGTGACAACTTCTTTCCACCAACTCTTAACTTCACGTCGCGTCGCGTCACGTCACGCAATCTTAACCTTACCATCAACCTATCCACACTCTTTTACAGCCACCTATGCCGGGGGACTTACAACCAGAACCAGACTTTGACTCTGATGCGGATAAAGTCATACCTGTCAACCAACCTAACATCATGAATGACTCTGATTCGCAGAGTGCTCATGCTGACGCGGAAAATACTGTTGTTGAAGCTATGGATATCGATTCCACCGACAACTACGGAGATGTGCCTCTGCCAGCAAGGAAACAGCTCTTTGAAATTGTTGTACCTACACTGGAGGAGCTTGCACGTGACCGCAACGAATACCAGGACTTTGGGAATGAGTTTGCGGACGATGGATTCCCAGAGCACGCGCGGGTTATTCAAGTGATTAAGGAGCTTGAGAGGAATGATGGATGTCTGTGGTATCGAGCGAGGTTTTCCAATGCGGAAGTAATGGAGGTCAGTTATTTGTTAAAATGCATTCTTCAGAGTGAATGGAATAACTCGACGTATACCAAGTTGCTGACCACCACTGGCTCAAACTACAGGTCCCCTTTGAGCGGTTAGCAACACTCTATGGTGGAAACGACGCCCTTCAACGCTTCTTGAACGGTCGGCCTCAACGCGATTCATCATCAAACATCTCCCACGGGTCAGATGAGGATGAAACACTGTCACCGGTTGTTAACAACGCCCGGAAGACACGTCAGCGACGGCTAATATCTCTCCGAGATCGGCGGAGGGCCGAAACCGCCAGTCGTACAGCTACAGCAGAGCTATCTGAAGAGGATAGTGAAGCTGAAGCTGGCCCCGCACCCCGCCGTGGTCGGCGTACCACACGGTCTCAGGGTCTCAGGGAGGTCCGGATGCTTTCATACAAAAAAGGACCATACTCTGATGACGAAGACGACGACATAGTTTCTGGCCTTTTGCCGCGGCCATCACGAAGGTCTAACCGAGAAGTAGCAAGGAATGCGGGGAATAAGTCACGACGCAGAAACGACTCTGATGACGAGTTTGGATCTGAACAAGAGGCAACAAGACGTTCGGGGAGAGCGAAACGCCGGAAGGCCAATTATGCTGAACCGGACTTGGACGACGAATTTATTGGTAGTGATCTCGTGTTGAAACCTACCAAACCTAAAGTTCTCCACGCGAAGGAAATATTTCCGGTTCTCGACGACGACGATGAGTTTGTGTTGACACACAATCTGCTCTGCGACGCTTGCCAGGTATCGGGTCACTCAAGCTCTCGTGGTAAGATTATTTGCTGCCAGGGATGCTCAGCGTCGTTCCATAAGGACTGTATCGGTACAGTTCGTACGGCTCGAGAACATCTTATCACCAAGATATCCGACGAGAACTTTGTGATGCAATGCAAACGTTGCATTGGGAGATACAAATTGAAGGATTCACTGCAGGCATCTTTTGATAGGTGTACCAGTTGTAATAATCAGGGAAGCTCTTGTATACCTTTTAAGCCGCTTTCGGAGAAGAAAAGGGCACCCACACAAGACAGTCGCGCAGTGACTCCGGATACCGAGGTGTCTACTGACCTGCTCTACAATCCAGATAATGTCCTCTTCCGGTGTTCCAACTGTTACAGGGCGTGGCATTATGAGCATCTTCCCCAGCGAGGTTCCAAGCGTGGGCGGGCGGATTTGGATGATGTTCGAAAACAACGCATTGAACAATATACCAGGAATTTTAAATGTGTGGACTGTATATCAGCTCCTGGAAAGATTAGCAATATAATTGCCTGGCGCCCTGTTGATCCAGAATCTCGCCTTCAAGACACACGGTTGGATTTAAACGATTTTACCGAAGACGAACGGGAATACCTGATTAAGTTTGAAGATCAGTCTTATTTTCATGTTCAGTGGTACCCGGGTCCTTGGGTTGCAGGTGCCTTCGTTGGAAAAAGGAATGGTTTCGTCAAGAATCATTCGCCTGCGGTATTGACACAAGGAGAAGCAATTGAAGAGGGGTGGTTACGAGTGGATATCGTGCTCGATGTGGAATACACCAGTATTGTACCAATGGGCAACGATGTTGAAATCGATTTAGCGAGAATTAAGGAGGTGAGAAGCGCACTTGTGAAATATAAGGGTTTGGGATACGATGAGGTGTTTTGGGACGCTCCTCCCAAGGTGTCAGATACTGAGCGCTGGGAAGATTGGAGGAGAGCCTATGACGATTATGTTCATGGCCTGTATGTCAAGCCAGCGAAGGGTACTATGAAGAAACTGGAAAAGGCACGACGGACGGATTTCGAGAGCTTAGAATTGAAGGGTCAACCCAAATATATAAAGGGTGGTACCTTGATGGAGTATCAGAAGGAAGGCATGAAGTAGGTTCCCTGAGAATATGAGTAGGTTTGACTGGACTGATAAGATACAGCTGGTTATACTACAAGTGGTGGAATGGCCAGAATGCAATTTTGGCCGACGAAATGGGTCTTGGAAAGACCATTCAGATTATTTCCTTCCTGGCGATACTTTTTGAAGAGCAGAAATTGTGGCCGTTTTTGATTGTAGTTCCACATTCCACTGTTCCAAATTGGTTGGTTATATCCTTTTCACGCTTTGCCATACATTGACTAACACTATAAAAGGAGACGCGAAATCCAGACGTGGGCACCCAATCTTCGAGTCGTTTCTTACTACGGCGCTGATATCGCTCGTAAACTCGCGGTATAAACTCATGTTCTCATGTTAATTAAGACGTAAATGTATACTAATAGCCTACAGCGTGCTCATGAACTGTTCCACAAGAATGGAGATCTTAAATGCCACATTGTGGTAACCTCATATTCAACTCCAACCACTGATGCCGGAGTTCTTCGCAAAATTCCATGGCAAGGCCTCATTGTCGATGAAGGTCAACGTCTAAAGAACGACGGAACTCAACTGTATCTCGAGCTTCAAAAGTACAAAATTCACCATAAGGTTCTGCTCACCGGCACACCGCTGCAGAACAATCCTCGAGAACTATTCAACCTTTTGCAGTTTTTGGAGCCTAAAGAGATGAAAGCTCAAGATCTCGAGGAAGAATTTGGAGTGCTCACAAGCGAGAATGTACCAAGGCTACACGCTCTTATTCGGTATGCCCTAACAACCTCTATGCATGCAGATATCTCCTAACCATGGTGTAGACCATTCTTCTTGCGAAGAACAAAGGCGCAGGTTCTTACTCATCTTCCACCCATGGCCGAAGTGATTGTTCCAGTTTCCATGACACCTCTCCAGCGCAAGCTGTACAAGTCCATTCTATCCAAGGATGCTGCCCTGATCCGCTCTATTCTCTATCGTGGTGACAAAATCAAACAGACCGAGCGGGCAAAACTCAATAACCTTCTCATGCAGCTCCGGAAGTGTGTCTGTCATCCATTTCTGTACAACGAAGATATTGAGGAAATTACCGATGAAAACAATATGGAAATGATCCACCGCAACCTTGTTGAAGCTGGCTCAAAACTTGGTCTTTTAAATATCATGCTTCCTAAACTGAAAGCACGAGGACATCGGGTCTTGATTTTCTCGCAATTTTTAGGGATGCTTGATATTATTGAGGATTTCCTTTCCGGATTGGAAATGAAGTTTCATCGACTGGATGGCTCAGTGTCGACTTTGGAGAAGCAGAAACGCATCGATGAGTTCAATGCACCAGGGTCGGAATATTTTGCGTTCTTGCTATCGACTAGAGCTGGTGGTGTGGGCATCAACTTGGCTACCGCGGATACCGTCATCATTCTGGATCCGGACTTCAACCCGCATCAGGATATCCAAGCTCTCTCTCGTGCTCACCGAATTGGGCAAAAGAATAAAGTTCTCGTATTCCACTTGATGACACGAGATACTGCCGAAGAACGCATAATGCAGATAGGCAAGAAGAAACTCTCGCTCGACCATCTAATTATTGAGAAAATGGGCGGAGAAGATGGAGAAGAGGAAATCATCGATGTTGAAAGTATTCTCTCCTTTGGCGCAAAACGGCTATTTGAAGATGATGTCGAGGACCGAGTCATCAAATACGATGATGAAGGTGTGGATAAACTTCTCGACCGCTCAAGCATCGAGCAAACGAAGACCACCAACGAGAATGGTGATGGCAGCGCTGAAAATGCGTTTAGTTTTGCCAGGGTGTGGGCTAATGACAAGGGTTCGTTGGAGGATAACGCCTTCGGAAATGAGACACCCGAAGACGATGCCACGCCCGAACCAGGCTTTTGGGAAAAAGTACTTCAGGAGCGAGAAGCGGAGGCGCAACGAGAAGCCGCCGCGAAGCAGCAGGAGCTCGGAAGAGGCCGTCGGAGAAAGAATGTTAGCTACATATTCCACGACGACGATGGCACAAAGGAGGACAACAGCAGCGACACCGACTTCCAAGAAGATGGCCCGGCACAGGAGAGCGAAGACTCTATGGACGAGCACGGTATGAATGGCATGGATCTGATGGACCTTGATGGATCTATGAACAATGTTCGTAGATCTACTCTCTTCCGAGACGACCCCATCTCCCAAACTCAGATTTATATTCCCTTGGTAAATGGAAACGGTGCACCGGCGGGACCAACTATGGGGACTTTCGCGCCTCCTCTTCCTTCACGTCTGCCGGCCCCACCAGTCCAAATACCGTCAGCACGCCTAACACCAGGACTTATATCAAGATACCAACCACCAGGACCTCTACCACCAGGACTTCCCCTTCATAATGACAACCACAGAAACCCAAAGTACACACCTTCCACTGCCTCTCGTGAATTCACACGTGTTGACGTAATTCAACCCACGGATGATCCTGCCATGCCGTTTTGCCAGGCGTGTAGAAACCATCACGCCCAGGGGGCGTGCACATTAAAACAGAGCGGTGTCGAGTACTGTCCCATCTGCAAACTTGCGCACTTCCCCAAGGCCTCAATTTGTCCACATTTTGAATCGGAAACACAGATCAAGGCGATGATGGAGGCATTGAGACAGAGTACTGAGGATAAGGCGTTGGTGGATGAAGCAAAGAGGTATCTCAGAGGAAGAAGGGCCCAGTTGCAAAAGGAGAAGCGGGAGAGGAAGGCCAAGGAAGTGCCAAGTTTGA
Source organism: Trichophaea hybrida (assembly GCA_015178995.1). Taxonomy (NCBI): domain Eukaryota; kingdom Fungi; phylum Ascomycota; class Pezizomycetes; order Pezizales; family Pyronemataceae; genus Trichophaea; species Trichophaea hybrida. Next base: position 10,917 of record WHVE01000557.1, read on the forward strand.
GAGAAAACGGGAAGAATAAGCCAGAGTGAAAAGTTGTATGACTATCACACGGGTTGTCGTGTACGGTACTACGCTATATTTTGTTCCCCCCCCCTTTATTGTAGTTCTATTTTCTATCTTTGAATCTTGTGGGAATGGCGATCTTCATACACAACGCTTTGATCTACATTGGCTTTCTTTTGTTCTTGGCTTCCGTCTACTCTATACACCGTTGTATTGCGTGCACCTGTCTTCGTTTTTTCTGTCTTTATAATTTAGTGTCAGTTTTATTCATTATTGTATTATTGCATTTTTAAAGAGGGGAGTATAAGAAAAAAGGGAGGAATATTACATTGGGATGATGGTATGTATGAAGTTAAGGACCAGTCACAACCCATCAACCGACGCTTCACGATATAACAAAGTTAAAACCCATTTTCGATTCACCGTCATATGCATCCGTCCAGGCCAGGCCAGTCTACATAATCGTACACTCCCCAAACCTCACTCCCCCTCCCCTCTCTCCCTCCTCCAGATATTACAGAGCAACAAAAAACATATCGAGAAACCACCAACCTTACATACATACTCTTTCGCCAGCTTTCCAAAAAAAAAAAGAAACCCCCCCCCAAAGGAAGGAAAGAAAGAAAAAGAATTTAGAAAAACAGCATATCTTTTAGACAACCACCCGCCTTTTGAGATACATACAGTCCCTCCTACCTTCTCTTATAAAACACCAATCTCAGCCCAGCCCAGCCCAGCCATCCTCGTCCGTCCAGCACAAGATAATAAACGTTAAAGGGATATACTTACTAATAGTAGTAGCACAGCAAGGAAACAAAAGAGATGTAGCAAGGCAGGAGGAACGTTTACATGAAAAATCCAGAAACTCAATGATATCAATGTATGCATGCACAAAGCAAGCAAAAAATAAAAAAACAGAACTGCACATCTTCCTATCCAAATATATAATAAATCCACAAACACCTTCATCTTCGCTCCTGTAGTGATGATGCTCTTCCATGAAATGGGTAAGTCACAAAAATATGTATGGATATCCCGGATTCTGGCACACCACAAAAAGAAACTGAGAATAAAAAATGAATTGTAAGGAGAGACGAGAAAGTAATTCCTTGGTAAACCCATACCATTTCTATTTCACACAAGGTGGGCGGGAGTAATCCCCTGCCATCCAAGGGTTACCGTTGCACTAAGTTGAACTACAGATATAAAAAAGAACCGGTACATCACACATTCGCTTGAAGCAGAGTATCCAGCGTTGACCTACCAATTCGCCTGAGATTGTTGTGACGCTGGTTGATATACTTGCGGTTGATATCCTCCGTCATGCCGAGGCGGCGGTCGTCCATGAGAGTCAAATGACCGTTGTGATGGCGACGGGCTACTAGCTCCCGTTCTATTGGGTGATCTTGGCCCCCCGGGGGTAAGTAATGCCATTCCTCCTGCCTGCTGCCCTCCTGCATAGGCCTGACGCGAGGCATCGTGACCGTTCGATGGGAACAGCGGGACGGAGGTGTCCACAGGAGAACGAGGCGCATCAAAGTGACTAGGTGCCTGAGTCGAGTTTGCAGTTGATGGAGGAAGAGGAACCTGACTAGGGTCGTGATGTGGCCGGTACGAGTGCGTATACGAATCGCTGTCATCATCTCCCAAATCGCGGGATTTCATATCACCACGAGCTGTAGCTCCCAGTGCATCCAACTCTGTGGATGGGAACATCTGCGAGTTTGATTTGATGAAGGAGCCCCTGTCATCCCGCATAGGCTGATAACGAATATCGGGGTTCTTTGAAACCAGAGCGTAAACGGATGAGACGAGGACAAGGATAAGGAGAACAAGGGCGAATGCGGCGTTCATCACGAAGAATATTACACCCATCACACCAGTAACAATATCCTACAATCAGTCAGAATAACGACAATAACCAGGGCTTGTCTTTGTGGCCTACCTTTGAGTTGAAAATCCCTGTGAACACTAGCAAAAAGACGACGTTCAAGAAATTGATGGCACAGATCGAGATGTTGAAAATATTGGTTCTCTTGTCCATCCATGGGCGCATCATGCTAACGGCTACCAGATAGAGAAGCTCAATAAAGAGCAAAGCAAAGGCCTGAACAGTTCCGTTTTTCTGACCGAAAGCGACAAACATCGCCTTGACCAGATAGTACAATAGAAGCGGCACAATGAAGTAGTACGCCGAAGCCCGGAACTGGACATACAAGAACCCCCATCGGTTCAGTGCCGCAGGATCTGAGTACAAGATATATGCCGGGTTTTTGTGCAGTGAAACGGAGCGTCGTGCGATATAAATCACCTTCCATGACGCATAGCCCAAGATGCCTAGTATCGATAGGAAAAAACAAACGGCAAGCGCCATTGCTCCAGCGGAATCATGTACTGTCAGTTCCCATAAGCAGAGAATTGCTATTTGGGGAAAGCCGATGAGCACCTGAAGGAAATTAGAACAAGCCTAGATAGAAAAACAATTCGAAACATACCAAGCGGTACATAATTCCTTTTAGAACCGTCAACCATCCATTCCGGAAATCTTGAAATTTTGTTCCCCTGATCCACTTCATTTTAATCGCAAGTTCCGTGAAGCCTTTAAACGCACATACACCCAAGCCTGTGAAAAACAAGAACGCAACAAAGAAAGCTATGCCGGTCATAAAAAAGTTGGTGGCTTCAATTTTCGCTTTGAAAGACACCCTCTCAATTCCAGAGACACTGATAATCTCCGCTTGAGCAGTCGCCGCGTTATCGTTATTAGATCTGGAGTATATATCTGACTGGCGAGCGGGTTGACTTGAAATATCAAGGTCCACAGGCTCAAACCCATACATGGCGGCCCGAGTCATCAAATAAGGTATTTCTCCATCAAAGGATCTCTTTTGAATTTGCACAGAAACCTCGGATAACCGGTCCAATAGGTTTGATGGCTTCCCTCCGGTGGCCTGGATATACCAATGGAATATATCTTGCATAAATTGGATTTCAATGATACCCATTGTCCAGTCAAAGTTCTGAGTCCATGCAGAGACAATCGGAGGCAATTTAACAGCTGTCATGCCAATCATTGCCTGAGACTGGAAGTACGCAAACAATGAAACCGCGTTGGCAGCAACATGTGCAGCGGTGTTCGAGTGACCGAGACCGGAAGTGACAGCAGATGCAATAAGTCCCATTCCCGCAATGATAGCCGTAACCCAGCCTACACCATGTTGATCGACAGTTTTGCCATTGCTGAGAGGCGCCTCTACACAAGCAACCATGGCTCCAGTGTCGGTACTATTGACGATAATCCTTGCAAGTCCATCGAGATCAGGAACCTGGTAAGCAATGCCTTTGATACGTCAGCTTAACACGAAAAGAATTGTCTGGTGTTCATTTACACACCAGGTACCGAATTCGCAACGTTTTGCCCCACCGCAACGTTTGAGTTGAGAGTAATTTGACCTGTAGACATTGGGCACATCCCTTCGAAGCCTTGCATCGCGCAAGGGTTCAAATTTCTCTCCATTGCGGTGTACCCGTAAGCTATAATTTGTAATTTGGCTGTGACATTGCCCGATAACGAGGAAATGCCATTAACCTTAATCCTAAGCAATCCATCATCTGGAGTGAAGGTTATGTTGAACAGTGTGGCTGCAAAGAGCGAATTTTGCATACACGGGTTTAGGGAGGTTGACTGAATAATGCGCCCTGCCGTGACATCCTGCGACATCCATGCCGACACGAGAAGCAAGAACGGTATTATTCGCTCAAGCGGCTTTGATAATAACGAACGATACATTCTAAAATGAGCGAAAGAAAGCTGAGGGGGGGAATCCCCAACGGCGATTGGGTCTGGTAGCCGTGTTTGCAATCTTTTCGAGGTATCCCTTCTAGGGCGTAATCGTGAAGGGTGTCAGGTGAAGAGGTTGTTTATTATGCGGAATTCTCGGCCGTGCGGACGTGCTGGTGACACGATAATGGAGAAACGAACGTAATGGGAAGCGACCGTAAGAAAACCCGAAAAGTAGTTGAAGATTGATTCCTTGCAGCAGGGCGTGTTATGGGGCTCTGGCTGTTTGTTTGGATCGGTTTAATGCGAGATGAGGTAGATGGGTCCTGACCACAGCTGCGTGGTGGTAGCGAGGCAGCGTGGTGTGGTATGAGAAGGTCGTTGAATGTGAAAGGTGAGGGAAGGAAGAAAGGGTTGCTCGTGAAAATAACAATAACAATAATAGTAATAATAATGACGATGATACAGCAAGCGAGCGAGTGAGGGGGAAACGGGAGGAGAACGACCGGGCAGCACAGCAGCACTTCTTTCAAGCTGGAGGGCAAGAGATCAGGGGCCTTTCCTTCGTTACTTGGTAGATTTTGATGTTGGACGAGTTGCAGGAGGAGTCGCATGGTTGCTCGGTCCCACAACCTCCGACGTATGTAACACGCAAGCTCCAAGGAGTTGTCGGGTGGCTGTGTTAACACTCTACGGTCGAGTGAATCTTTCTCTTGTTTCGGCTAATATTATTCTGACGACAGCTGCTCTAACCACGCGCCAGCCCATTGAAGCAGATCAACTAATTAAACCAAGTTCACGAATCACAGGAGACGATGATGCTGATGAAATGATGATGATGCTGAAGCACTCTCAAGGAGAATGGTTGCTATTGTATGCGCCTACTTGGGAACATGCACTGAATGCTCATACATGTACTCTACAGTAGAGCAGAGCACTCTAGATAATCTAGTGCATTTAATATCTACTAGTTTACGCGACCTCAAAGGATTTCTGTCCAAAGTTTCTCCACTAGTGTATTTTCCTTGTGCGTTACAGGTTGCACTACATGCAGCATCCACCATCAGGCAGGGAAGAAACGGTCGTCATCTGGAGTTTCATCTCGAAGGAGTAAAGCGCCCATCCTGAGTTACAACCTCGTCACGTTACTTAGGTTAGGGCTTACTACCCATGCTATCGCCGAATGAAATTTTTGTTCGTTCGTTCACACTCTTCCTCATCATCATATCACTATCACCATTATCATATCATCAACCAATACCATTATGTCGAAGCCCCTAGATCATCCAATACCCAAGAAGCGCAAGATTGACTCTTCCAAGACTCCTATCACCAAGAATACTACTACCAAAGATACAAAGAAGCGTCGGTCATTACAGAAGCCCTCAGAATCTCAATTAATCCTCACAATGGAAAACAAAGATACAGTAGCGACAGCCCCTCTCAATGCCAAAACGTTCGAGGAATTGCATCTTCCCAGTACCCTCCTGAAGTCCATCTCTGGCTTGGGTATATTTGAGCCATCTCCAGTTCAGCAACAAGCCATTCCTGCGCTGCTCAGCGGAAGTGATGTAAGCATACCTCCCTTGCCTCTCTCTTTAGTGTGATACTCCTGTACCATTCTAACATTTCGCTAGGTTGTGGCAGTCTCAGCATCTGAGCGTGATGCAATAATTTCATTTTTAATACCTGCCGTTGCTCTTCTTGAAAAACATCGCTTTCACACCCGACATGGCACCGGCGTTCTCATCGTAACGCCAAACCGAGAGACTGCCGTTCAAGTATCGGGGCTAGCCTCTGAGCTGCTTTCTAGAACTGCTTACACTGTCGGCATGGTTATTGATGGTGCCAACTGGGGTGCAGAGGAGCAAAAGCTTGACAGAGGTATCAACCTACTAATTGCTACTCCGGCAAGATTACTAGATCATATTCAAGATACCACATCCTTCGTATTCAAGAACCTGAAGGCCTTCTGTGTATACGAAGCAGGCAAATTTGCTGGACTAGGAACGGACAAACAGATAAGAGAAATAACTACCCTCATTCCCAAGAAAGATCGTATATCCATGGTATTTGGAACAGAGCAAACAGATGAACTGAATGGTCTTGCCGAGCTCGTTTGCCAACCAGACACCGTCCATAGGTACAATGAAGTGTCAACAGGATCATCCGATTCAAAAGAACAGCAGGGTTATGTCATTGTGGAAGCTGACAAACGGTTTCTTCTTCTACATTCATTCTTGAAGAAGTTTCAAAACAAGAAGATCATTGTGCTTATGTCCTCAACACCCTCTATCATGTTCAGTTCAGAAGCTTTCAACTCTTTAGACATAATAGTCCATTCTGTTCACGGGAGGCAGAATGTGAAGACCCGGCTGGCTGCCTTCTCTGGCTTTGTGAAAGATGCGGGAGGCACTCTGTTGTTGACAGAGGAGGCAGTCGAAGGACTCGAGGTATGCTTGATATCCCACTTGAGATGTTTTGATATTAACAGATTTAGATCCCACCTGTGGATTGGGTTATACAATATGATCCTCCATGGTCCATCAAACAGTTCATCAAGCGCCGAGGTGCTATTCGGGGCCAGTCGGTTGCCTTTGTACAGCCCGGAGAGAGCGGTTTTGTGGACCAACTGAAGGCCGCAAACATAGAAGTGAAAGAGTTTGATTTCCCACCGAAAAAACTCATCAACATCCAGACCCAAATTGAGAAATTAGTATCGAAGAATTTCGGTCTACACCAATTGGCAAAAGATGGATTCAGGTTGGTCTTACATTCCCTTGTAATTATCCGCGTCTATGCGAAGATATGATGATAAACTATGGTCCGTGTTGTTGATTGCGGCTTAAGACCCCGCGTATCATGAAATCGAACCCACTGAATTTATATTCACCTCTGACATAAACTTCGCATTGACAAATTCCAATGGTTTCTCTGCATTACCTTGTGGAAGCTCAATAACTAACGGGAAATGTATAGAGCTTTCCTTCAAGATTATAATCATCATGGCGACAGCCAGACCTTTGATGCTACCAAGCTCGATGTCCGGAAAGTCGGAAAGAGCTTCGGATTTGATATCCCGCCTCGAGTTGAAGTGAAAATGGTTATGGAAGTGAAGGTTGATAAGAATGCGCGACCTTATGGTCCTGAAAAGCCACATCAAGGCAAGAAGCGCAAGGCTCAATAGTGTGTTGTTTTATGTAGTCCCGGAAGACATCCATGATACCACCGTGACCTGATCCTTTGATTTTTCTTAAGACATTGTCTCGTCCTCAGCCTCTTCTTGCGAGCGAGGCTCTAGTGGCTAAGCACAAGACAAAAGACATGTGTTGCCTCGTTGATGATGAATAGTGCTATAATGGCCTCTCTTCCGGGACGGCGCGGAACAGACACGGACCGCAAAAAAAACTTACCAAATGCAAAGTATTAGACTCCGGTACATACATGTACCGGACTCCCTTACCCAGGTCCCGAAATAGAGAGTTTGATAAAACTCGAAACTAAAATCTCTGAATGAGACTTACAGTCTGGGATGCTTCTCTGAGTATGATAGCCAGACTCTAATTGTACCCCCCTATAATACTTACTACCAAGTACAACTCAGCAGCGAGGTGAAATTTCAGTAAACCGAGCAGCGGGCATGGAGAAATGCAAAATGCACCTACTCTACAACATTGCACAAGCTGTCCATCCATAACAGAAAAATAGTGGTATGTAGCACCAATTTTAGGATCAGAAACGACCGGGATATCAAGCAAGCTCTCTAGATCTACAACTCGAGAATAGGTTTGATGCCGTGTTTCACCAGAGCAATTGAACTTCCTTGACGATCTGAAACGCATTTGTAAAGTCGACCGATGCCAAATATTAGAGGGATGTATATCACTCACTGACGGCATGTTCCCTGGAATTAGGACACAACAATCAGTGAATTTGCAGCCGTTGGGCCTTGAAAGCCAATTCACGGAAATAAGTGACATTGAGTAAAAACGAATGAAAGAAAATACAAAGCAAGCCCATTTCGCCAAACCAGATTAAATCATTCCCTAATGACTTTCCTCATCATAAGCCATTCAAACTCTCACTACCCTTTACAACACACCACGCTTCTGCCTCTTTCGCCTTTTTTTTTCGTAAGAAACCCCTCTTCCACAGAACCTCATTGCACCGAACAATCCGTCATAACCACCAACACTAAATAGATATTTGTAAGTATGCTAGCGTCTAACACTGCACGAAAATGAAGACTTACGAATTTTTGCACCTATCTCCGCGTGTATCATAATCCTCAAACACAAGCTACTGAAATTCCTCCCCTCTTCTCCAACTCTTCACCGGGTGCAGTAACCGCCCACGTCGACCGTAGGGTCGGCACTGCGCGGGACGCCCTCAGGCTTGTGCCTGGAAGAACGTCCTCGCTCACAGCGAGGTCACAGAACCATCAATCTATCAAATATTAGATATACTCATATTCCGCACGCACGCAAAGAAACTCACCATCGTAGTACTCGTCTTCGTCCTCAAGCTCTTGAAGCTGTTCAAAGTTGACTTTGTAACGAAGCATAGCTCCAATACCACCAAAGCCCTTGACAAACTGGTTACCCTCGCTGGAACGGTCGGATACGAATTCAAGAGTTGCACCAAAGTCCTTGTACTTCTCCGCGAGCCATTCGAGGAATGGCATTTGCTCTACAACCTCCATTTCCTGTCTTGAATCCTTGTCCATGAACTGCTCGCGATTCTGCTCCTGAAGCTTGGTGGTATGAAGGACTATTTCAGTTCCAGCAGAAGATTTAAGGGTCCAACGGGTGATATCCAAATTCTCGAATACAATCAAAACTATAAGGTATATTAGTGTGGCATGTTAAGGATGTAGTCAAGTTACCTACTCTCGGCAGCACCCAACTCCAATGCCCTCAAAGTATCGTCAATACCGTAACAAACTCTCCCACTGTCCTGAGAGATCTCATCAAAGTATTTCTGAATGAGCTTTTTCTCCTGGATAAATTTGACGTTGCTAAGAGTTTCAGCAGCCAACTCAATGGCCTGGTTGAACCCATTTTCTCCACCATATGAGACATCCACAACCTTAATGATCTTAGCGACTAGGCGTTGATCGAACATGTCACTCTGTGCAAGCTCGCTCTTGAAGTCGGCAGAACCAGCCAAGATGAGCCCTTGGACGTTAACCTTGTCTTGAGTGATGAAGTTCTGAACAGCCAGTTCCGCAACTTTACGGACATAGTTGTGACGTTTCTCCTCACGGAGACGGGCGAAACGAAGCGCGGACTGACCTCCACGACCATGCTTCTTGGGAAGATCGACTGAGAACTTGTGAACAATTTCACGGGTGTTGCCGCTCAGGGTGCCAAAGAGGGCACCGTTTCCGTCCATGATGATGAAGCCAAATTTGCTGTCAGACTCGAGAAGCTCAGAAAGTGCCTCGGTGTGGAATTTGTTGTCACAAAGATATAGGGAGGTATTAATGGGCTTGAAAGGCTCAAAGTCGATATTGATCTTTCGTTCCTTGCCTTCACTAGTGATGATTTCACCGCAGTATACCACAAGTCCATTCGGGGGAACTTTTGGGTATAACTTGAGGCGTTGCTGAGTCGAAGTGATTGCCGAAAGCACGGAGAGACGATTCACGCGGGACTTGATGTTGGATGCCGTTCCCTGTCAATTAGTCAGTCAGCATCAGGTTGCACAAACCAAAGGACAAGTGGCAAAGTTTCACATATTCTTCAGCCAACATCTTTGCCGCACGGGAAATCTGGTCCTTTGGCGGGATAATGAGAGAAATCATGGAGGTTCCATTGCCTCTTGCCTCCGTGAGGCGTTTGATGAGCTTCTTGACCTATTCCACAAATTAAAAAATAAGCGAAAAAAACGGGATAACTATCTATGTAAAGCCAACACACCTTCCAGATCTCGATATTCTTCTCCGCATCGTTGCCTGGGGCGGTAGACATGATGGAGACAAAATTGGTATGCTGGTTGTAAGGGAGGGAGGGAGAAGGTGTGAGAAATGCGAGAGCGGAGGCAAAAGAAACCTCACAATACAAGGGCTAGGATATCTCGATGTCAGGCAGAGAGTAGCGGGGTGAGTAGTTGAGACAATGAATAAATGGAGGACGAAGAGCGGGGAGTTGGCAGAAGAAAAGGAAAAGAGAGGCCGGGTAATCGAGAATGACGGCAGGTGAGTGAGGGTGAGAAATTCTTTGGGTTCAAGCTTGGCAAACGTTCAGTAATCAGAAACTTTGAACTATTACAGCCTTTGAATGGATTCTCGTATTACAGAGTTGAGAGTACAAAGTGGGGCGGAAGGAGGGGCTGTGCTATATTGTGGAGAGATTTTGCGGCCGAGACGCTACTTAGAGGCTATATTGAGCAAGACTGTACATACATGGACATGGACATCAATAGAGATTCGCGAATTCAAAGCAATCACTCTTCGCAAAAGGTTCCATCTCATTACACAAGCAACCCGCAATACCACGTTGCCCGCACTGGAGGAAGAACCCCGGAGGAAAAAAAAGAAAAAGCCACCACTATTCCCAACAAGCATCATTCAACATCAAACATTCATCAACTACGTAAAAGCAAAACTCACCATCACGGACAGAGCAGTACAAAGAAACAACATGCAGCAAAGGAATATATCAACGGAAACAGAAAAAGCAATACCGCCTTGGCCAACCTTTCAACAACCCTAAAAACAATGCAAGAATAAGGTACCCAATAGTGAAAAGACGAGATGAACCCAAAGCACAACAAGAAAGAAGGATGGAAACAAAAACTTGAATTATCACAACCAATTGCTCAAACAAGAGCCCACCTATTGGTTATGGTAAAACCCTGTCCCTACTGGCTGCGGTGGTGCATAATAGTACATCGTGCCACCGACATTCTGTCCTTGGCCATCAGGTGCTGGTGTAATTGGTATCCCGGGTGTATCAGGGTATGTACTACCCGGAGCGGGTGGATATTGATAGTATGCAGTATTAGGATCCCAGGTTGAATAATACACCATTCCATTACTTTCTTGAGCAATCGTTGTAGGCCCAGAGGGTCCCGGTGGGGCGGGCCCTGATACCTGGGGAAGCGGTTGAGGCTGATGTTGCTGCATAGGCTGAGCAAGGGCGTAATGGTTTGTGGCACCGTTAGGCATGGGTGAAGGGCCAGCAACATATGGAGGTGGAGGGGGATGGAAAACTCCATGGTGAGGTTGCAGAGGAGCATGTGTCATAGGGTGAAGAGGTGGCGGTGCGGGGTGACTATGTGGAGGAGGATATGGCTGGTAATAAGTCTGCTGGGGAGGGTAGGGGTTTGGCTGGAAAGGCCTAGCATGGACAGCCTCGGGAATCTGAGACAGCGGGGTCCCAGAGGTTTGAGAAGGATAAGATGGATGCCTAGTATGTTGTGCATATCCATTCGGTGCTATCACAGGAGTGCCCGAGGGCACATGATCAGTATAAACACCTCCGTTATAGTTATGCGGAAAGTGCATGACAGCTGGTGAGTCAATTTCAGCAACGTTGACAGCTTTTTGAGGTCGAGGTTGATACATCGGGATTTTGGGTGTAGCACGGGTTTCTCGGTATGGTATCGGGTTGATTGAGGGGGTGTATGAAGGTGGTGGCTGTTGGGGAATAGCTCTAGGAGTTGGTGCCTGGCCAGGTTGCTGGAACTGTCCCGGAGGAGCACTAGTAATTGATGGAGTAGTGCTTGGGAGTCTAACAACCGGCCTACCCGCTTCATCTTCTCCGTTGACAACAGCTCTAGTCTGTCTCTCTTCGATATAACCTGCCACAGGCTGTTGAGGAGGTATAGACGGATGCAGTGTTTGGGCAGGCGTGTGATGGCGTGTATCGTAAACCAAAGACGACCGTCTGGACATGCCAACCGAAGGCGAGTAGAGTGTCGACCCACCACCACCACCACCATAAAAACTCCGCCCTCCGGTGGGATAACCCCCTCTCCCCCTACCACCAGCGCCTCTAATATAACCCGACCCCCCTGGTCGCATTGCCCTCGGTATGAAGATGAATGACCGCTGAACGTTTGGATAGATATAACGAACTGGAGTGTCGGGCAAGGCAATTCGAACGGGTTTGTCTCGACGGAGAGGTGGTCTATGAAACGGCAATCGAGTGTATATTTTGCAAGGAACTTCACTAAAGGTAATCGGCGCCTTCATCCCGGGCAAATTGACCTGGATCTGGACTGTTCCCTTATGAAGAGTTCTACCAAAGCTTCGTGGTTGGTCCGGTGCCCGCTGACGGCCAGCAGTGAAAGAACTAGTGTTATATCCTTGAGTCTGCCGCGGAATTTGTTGTTGAGTTGGAGCTGCCACTTGCCGGTTCTGGTTCAGTGGTTGATTCCGCGACTCAATTTGCTCATGCATATCATGTGGCCATTCCGCAGCCAGCTCTGGTGGTGGTGGTTGAGGGTGCGTTTGAAAATCGCTACAGAATAGTTAGTAACTTATATCCTCGAACTGAGCACCACGAACATACCCGAAACGACCCCCCCGTCCTCTTCCACTAGGACCAAAAGGCCTGAAGCCATTGCTGCCAGTACCATCGCGATGATCGTGCATAAAGAACCGTCCACGGTTAGGTACAAAGCTCGGATCCTCTGAGCGCCGTTTTCGATATTCGTCATGTTCCCTCCGCTTCCTGTCGTATATCGTCTCCGGCTTCTTCGGATCTTCCTGTAGCACCTCCTGTTCTGCCCCTTCAAGGTTTGCCGCGACAGGCGGCTTCTCCCTAACTCCCACAATTACAACCTTTCCATTTGCCGGCGTTTCATTTCCCATGTCTTCAAAGTCTACCGTCTCAACGTCCTCTCCTCGGACATCAATTCCATTTTTCATCACATCCGTATCCGTTCTTCGATTCGCCTTTCCATTAGGTACTCCTCGCGATCGACCTTCCTCCACTTTCCTCCGCCCCTCTCCGTCGGACGCATCCTCATATTCCTCATCCGTCTCATCTTCGCTAAACCCCTCCTCTTCCTCTTCCTCGCTCAAACCAGAGTCGTCAGTGTACGATTCGTCCGAGGCGACTGTTTCAATATCATCTTCTTCATGTTTATGGCCAGCGCGGCGGCGGCGGGGAAAATGAGGGGCTTTGCGACGCGGGGCTTTTCCGGTGGGGAGAGTAGCAGGGGCGGGGGCGGACGGAGCCTGAGCTGTAGGCGGCATGATAAAACTGGCAGGCGCTTGATATGTCGAACGAATATGAACTGCGAAGGAAGGACAAGGTCCTAGAAACGAAACTGCGTGCGAAACGGAACCAGAAGTAATCGGAGAAGCGCAACTAATCGGACAACTTCAAAATAAAAGAATAGTATGCACCTTCAAATGCTGAGTATCAAAAGCAAAAAAATAAGAAACGGTTAACTTTTTTTTAAGGTGGCTAAACGATGGATGATGGCCCCTTTTATCCGCGAGAAACAGGAATTTCAAGCCCGAAAATATCAGGAAGTGAGTATTGGGTTATTTGCCGTCGTCTGTCGTATGCGTATAAGAATAAAAGGTCGTCAAGTCGTGGTTGAAAAGGAGGGGGAATCGCGAGTGGTGGCGATTGAGCAACGAACAAGAGAAGAAAACGTAGTAATGTAGCGAGAGTGGAGGGGGAGGGAGGAAGCGAAGGAAGGAAGGATGGTGGTGGTAAAGGTCGCAGCGGTAGTGATAATGGCGGTAGAGGCTTGCCGGATGAGAATGTAGTGAGATCGTATAAAGGGAGAGGGGTGGAAGGAGGTGCTGGATTTTGAGACGGAATGTGGTGTATGCGTGTAAAGAGTTGGAGTTGGTGGTATAATTCGTCATCGTCACTAAGACTTTTCATTGCAGAGCCGCCAAAGTAACCACAACAAAACAACACAGCGCATCAAATCAGGACATTAGAATGAGCATTCCCCACCCCCTTCAATGCCAACTCCTGCATTGTAGCATCGTGTCACAAGTAATTGCAAGAGTGGCTTGTTCAGGAATTCGTTATGAACAATACTCGGTAAAAACAGACGTGGTTCCATTCTTTTACAAAGCCGCCTTTCGATTTAGTGACTTCAAGAATAAGAAAAATGAACCTAATCGACCATAACAATAACTGCTTTGGTATAGCGTTTGTTTGTTGTTTGTTTCGGGGCATACAGAGTCACTCGTAAAGTCAAAAAATACTTAACACCAAGCAAGTTCTTCCAGAACAAAGGATAGCAAAGTCGGCGGAGCTATTGTCCAACACTCGTCTGGTGAACCAGAGCACACATAATTGACTTGTAGAAACTAGTTCATGGTTCATCTTCAGTCCTCCGTGTCGATCCTAAGTTTTGGAATTTATTCCTCCACACAAGGATCCCGGAACTTCTCGAGTTCAGTATAATATTCCATACTTTTGTTGTTACCAGGACCGGAGTTGCTCCAGTGTTTGGGCACATACAACTGGTTCAGATGTGCTTCCATTTTCTCGGCTATTGGGTACCTCTTTGTAGTCCTTTAGTCATCACCTGTATCGGTGGGATAGCGCGGGCGGTTCGAGCGCAAATGTCAACTTTCACGCACTGGAGCGGAAAATAGCCCCACTACTATACATCCTTTGCTGGATATAAAGACTTCGACCCTATCCTCTGTTGAGAGAAGTTAACTGGTGCTATTTCCCATAAATCTCCAAGGATTGTATTCGTGAAAGCGAATACCCGCCCAGTGTTAGCTACCACTGCTCGGGGTAGGACGCTCGATCGACACGGAACGTGGAGGCTCTAGTGCAATTACTATAGGTACTAGAGTTGTAGAGGGGAGGGGTTGAGCGCTAGAACTCTCTTTCTTCGGCCATTATCTCACTCGCCGATGATTGGGAGGCGACCTCTTCTGCATGTGACTGATCTGATGCGGAAGCTTCTACAAGTTTGTTGGTGGGTCGACTGTACATGCAGTATTCGACGGTGTTGCGTTTTCAGAAAATCCGCGGTTCGACACATCTTCCTATTGATGGCACTGCATTCGCAAGGTGTAAGCAAAGCGACGTTGGATTCGACCAACCATAGCTGGCTGGCAGGGATTAGCCGCGTGTAACTCAAAAATACGCCATCGCAGCTTCCGCGTTGCACAGAACGACCTACCCATCTGGAAGCATCGCGTCACATAAACCCCGACAAGCGCCGTTCTTGTTCCCGTCTTCCGCCCAACTCCTCCTTCATTCTGCAACCTCTCACTTCACGAATCGCAAACATGTCTGAAACTAAGCCTTCTGAAACTACACCTGTTGAACCTCCACCTCGATACCGACCTGTCATACCTTTACCATTCAATCTGGTCGAACGGGTTCGTGTTGCTTTCGAAGAAATGCTACGTTCGTCCCACAGCAGCCAATATACTCTTTGAATGAGATGCTAACACAATCCAGATGAGCAAGGAATCGAACTACTCAATGCAGTTCTCTTCACAGGCATTTCCACACCCGGCCCACCGGTGCCCGCATTGATTCCGCCTCCTACATTCCTGCGCTTTTTGTTGACACTCATGGTGCACCCGTTCTACACTACCCAAATCCGGAAAAATATGCCTCCCTCAAGGGCACCCACCGACGCACATATTCTGATGCGCCGTATCATTGACATCATCGGACCTCTGAATGCGGACCTTGGTGTGGTCTGGCGTTTCGATCGTAGTGGCCGTACCGAGCGCCGTCGTCACAAAGAAAAGGAAATGCCGCCTAGTTCGGATGATACTATCTCCGGCGAATTGGCGAACGAGGAGAGCTTATTCTCACAGGCTGAAGATGTTTGGAGCATTGTCGGGTGGGCGTTTACTTGCTCCGTCTCACACCCCTCACGATGGACATGGTGGAAGCATATTCTGGACTGTCTCATCGAAACCCTCGAGGCAGACTGGCAACAAAGGTGGGAGAGCTTTGAGAACGGCCAACAAAAGCGCAAGGACCTTCTGGAGGAGAGTATGATTGTGAAAATGCTACCAGACACTAAAGGTACCGGTGGTTATCGGCGAGTAATAAGAGCTATTCTTGCTACAGGAACAGGACAATGGGCTTCCGAATTTACAAGCGTATGGGAGGATGAGCTGCTTAAGAAGCGACAAAAGAAGAAGGGTCGTCGGGGACTTGATTCTTACATGGGTGAGGATGATAGTGCTGAGGATGAGAAGGAGTCGGTAAATCAGGAGTTGGACGAGAACAACGAGCCGGTTGTGGGATCTGATGGAGATGTCCAGATGCAGAATTCCAACAACACCCGAAGTCTATCGAATGAGTTGGGTGGTATGGAAGCCTTTTTACTCCGCCAACGCTTCTTTACCTTGGTATGAGCCTCGCTGAAATATATGAATCAAGACTAATACAGCACGCTTTAGCTTTCTAACATCGGATCTCACGGCCAATTCATTTCCCCGCTTGAACTCTACCATGAGATAAAAGATTACATCTCACAATACTCTCTTCGGACCTTCAAGCTCTTTGTCACAACCCTTGTCCCTGTCGATGATGGTTATCAAAATACCTTCAATCAAGTCATCCTCGAATCTCTTCTTTCTGGAGAAGCACCTCCTGCCAAACGAGGAGAGGATTTCGACTTAACACAGGAAGTTTTGATACGCAGATTTTTGCCCTATACCGCAAAGACTCAGTCAGTGGTCGACAACGCAAAGTTTACTATCGTATTAGAGGTGTTGGTGCGGTTGTTGTTCAGGAAGGGCTATTTGGTATGGTCTCAGGAGCTAGAAGATGCAGTTGAGAGAGGGATTGCTGCGCGTAAAAATAAGGTTTCTGGCTCGTCTAAGGGCAAAGACGCCAAGTACAATGAGGATATGGACGAAGTAAATCGACAGTGGGAGGTTGCTGATAATTGTTTGAGATTAATGATCAAGTTAGTTAAAGCAAAGCACGAGAATTGATACGCATTGTTACACCGCCAGTTGTTAGCATTAGTGATCTAGGTTTATAGCATGTAGGTGCCCGGAAATACACTAATATGTGTTCTACCCCACCCGCCAAGTTTCCCACCCACCAAGTAAATTGTGATTTACTATATTTTTGATGACTTCCTGGCAACTTCATCAACTAAAGTTTTCAGAAGACCTTCCTGATGGTATCAAGATGCACAGCTGTAAATATGGGCAGTGAACAGAAGGTTTGGTGCTGTAACTGTCACTGTTTCTGTCAATCCTGCATCTGAGACTATGACAGTGACTGTAGACAGACACTATCTGATGCTTTTTGAAGCAAACTTCAGGGGCACATCATCAATGGTCGAATGACAGTGAACAGTAATTCTCAGGCTGAATTTCACTTGTGGTTGTGGTGTTAGGTGTTTACTTGGTGAGTGGGATAGGTCCCCTTGGCCAAGAAGACAACTTGGCCAGTGGAGTGGAACATATATTTTCCACCGTAATCCCGATAACGAATGATATCAATCATCTAGTGCTGACCATCACCAAGAAAACATCTCATTCTTAAGATCACATACTGCCAGTTCGTCCGACGTGTCCCAGAGGACCCTCAGCTTCATCCTTGTCAGAATGTTCTGGTTATTTATTTCTTCCCCATTTCAATATCTCTAACTAACGCGGATACACATACACATCGACCCCACGGGATCCAACATCCTGATCGGCCAGGCGCAACTGAGCCTTGCCGTGCTCGCATTCCTATTGACCGTTCTTGGAAATTGGGTGGTGGATAGGGAGCCTATTCCTTGGAGTAAGTTTAGGCGTGTGGGCTAGGGATATATGCATCAGTAAGCAGATATTCATCTCGAAATGCAGCAATAAATCGTCATGATTGATATTCTCGAATGCTATTTGACAAACAGAAACAAATAACCAACCACCATACAGCTGAGGAGAGAGACGTTTACAACAAGGATATGAATAATATGCTAACCCACACCATCAGAACCACAATACCATAACATGAATTTAAACCCCTGTCAACATATAACGCCGTTGAAGAAACCATATAAGCCTTTTTCGTCGCTCTAAAACTGTCTGATCGGCATTATGCATCTCGAGTGAGGAAGTTGACTCCCGGGACGCGCAATAAGAGGCCTCCAGTCCAATACTGCGCTCCTTCTGTAGTCTATGGAAGCAGTAGTGAACATAGGTCGGCGGGAAAGCCTCGCAGCCTTTGAATATAGCTCAACTTGGCACACGTCGACGCATCCCTCGGAGATACTCTCTATATATCGGCGGTGTGCACTCTTGGACATATTCCTGCCCTCGTTGGCTCTGTACATGCAGCTAGCAATTCGTTGAACTAGGACATCCAGATCCGAAACATAGAGGATGTCATGTCCATTGGCGTTTGTTGTGCAGAGAGACCACTGCGAGGTTACTTGATAACGTTGAGATGAGTAGCTCTGAATAGGCCAGATGCAATACGGAGGCAGATAAGCACTGTTTTGCAAATACATCAGATCGACTATCTGCGAAGATTCAAATCCTGCCGGGCAATGGCAGTATTCCAAGATATCTACCACCAGGTGCCGGTATGACGGATGGTAAGTTGCCACAACAGTAAACTTATCAGTCGCGATCCCATCGGGAATGAGCGGTCTCCCCAATCGGGAAAGCGGTGCACTAATATGGCCACTCTGTGGAATCTGCACCGTAAATATACATGCAAATGAAGTACCGCTCGGTTCGGTCTGAAAGGTGGAGTTTCGATCAAGAACCCCGGCCCTTTCCATCGCTGGAGGTCCACTATTGCTTCTGTTCCTCCTGTGAAATCCAACTTCGAGCAACCGATCTGTTATGCCTTTAATTATCTGTTCCTGGTCGCTATTACCCAGATGAAATGGGATCAGACAGTCGTCATTCGACCTTTCATTGATATGTGTAGGTGTGTTAGAAAACGAGGTTTGGATGTTGCCAGGTGTATTCCCGTATGAGCGTGTTCTGTAATTCGCAAAGCGCTGTTGACTATGATAGTTTCCGTATCTGTCGTTATCAAAGAGATCTGTCCTGGTAATCTCCTCAGTAATAGGGCTGCTATCCACAGTTTGTAGCTTTGGCCTGCTAGATGTGCTTGAACTCGAAGGATTGCGGGATAGTTTTTCCTGTTTCTCGATGTGGTGAAGGTATTCGACCTGGTGATTAGAGACGAGGCAATCCAGGAGACTCTCTATCTCCTGTGGAGAATCTTCCGTCAACTTGTCTGGTATGGCTTCTTTCACCTGACCGTAGAATGGAGCGGGCTGTTGGATCGAATGCGTCTCATAGTAGTCGAGACCTAACCCAACAGGAGACGACGATTCAGAGGGACTGTTACATAGGGATTGATTGGTCAGAGAGGGGGTCTGGAGTTCGAGAGGCGGTAAATGTGTAGGAGGGCTTTCTGCTCCTTGCGACATGTGAGATCAAGTGTTGCGGGTACATCTGGAGCTCATGAGGGGTATATACGTGCCTTGTTCGTATCCTTCGACATCCCCAGCAGCAAATCCATCAGAATTCTGACGGCTATGAAGACCAAACATGGATGTCTCACTGCAGGTAGAAACGCTGCCGACAAGATCGGGATGAGTTGGTATATTATCGAGGTTGAAATTAGCAGTTGTAGGAGCTTCCGTCTTCAACCTCGTAAATATCGTCTCTGAAAGCTCTCGGGAGACCTTATGTCGACTGAGATCACGGAGAACTTGCTCGCTCAAGTCGTCGTGCTCCTTCTTCAACGTTGATGCAAACGGGCCGAATGCCGGGCCAGTTCTAATCACTGGGATAAGATCAATGCTTGGTGCATCAGATTCGGTTGGTGAGTGTTGAACGTAGTTGTCAATACAGTTTATGCCGTTGTCACCTTCTGGGGAGCGTAACGTTTTGGAACTGGGTATCATGTCTAGGGTTTGTTGTGTTATCGCTGACAAGAAGGTAGGACAAGGAGATGGTGATTGAGGGGAATAAATTCTAACCATTAGCATTGAGCAATGTAGACGCATCGGTAAGGTCTTTTTGAAGTTCACGATAGTTTTCAAGCCTCTGTTTAGGGCCTAGAGGCAATGCAACACCTCGTTTCTGCTAGGTACTTATTATCGGAAGTAAGTACCTGTCCCGGGGCCTCACGACTAAGCCGAACAGCCTACAAGGTCACCCTGAGCTATTGGATTTTGCAAGCTGCTTGTGGTGAATTGAATGTTGCATTTGTATAGTAAACACAAATGAATGGCCGAGTGATCGCATATGATCATATTTATTCAAGCTGCTTTCTCAACTCTATCTAGAGACTGAACTACCTAGATATGTCTCTTGCAGATATTAAAGAACTGTGCCATACTCTGATTAATTATTGCCCACACTTTTCAAGGATACCTATTGATATGGGTGTATTTAGACTCAAGAATACTTTTCGAATGACTTAGGCTCGTATAACTGCTTAATTAGTATTTCTCATAGAAAAATATTTCCCGAAAATTCGTCCTGGGGATTGAGTCCTCGTCTATGTCCCAGAAAAAGGGCTTTTGGTTTAGTCTCGAGATCTTCCGCCATGGTGGTGTGGGTGATATCCTATGAGCCATCGTTTGGGAATTAACCAGAGCCTAGATCTTCAGCCAGCTACTTTACCATAGTGGCCGCGGTTACCGTTGAGTGGCTGTCACCATCTCGAATATGTAGTTTTGATTTGTATGATATATATATGAGGTACATATGTACCACTGAAGGTAACCCGAATGCATTAACTGGATGGGACGAACTTTCCATTGAAATGTTATGATTCCTGAGACTTCAACTGATATCACAAAGGCTTGGAACTCTCGGAAAGACTGCCTTGATGTAGAGTATGTCCCAAGACTCTGAACTCTTATATTCTATAAGAAACAATTGCAAGATTTCTCGAAACTTCTGTCTCGTCTCGTCTCGCCGTTTGTATGGCTCCAGACGAGCCGTCATAATAGGCCCAATCTTCTAGTAATGTCTTATGAAGTGGTGTCTCGGGCCCAGGGTCGACGTCTCCCTTGGTTCCTCGGCTTTTGACTCAGATAATTTCACTTGTACTCCACCATATCTTAGAGTAAACGCGGATTTGATAAGTTCACAGAAGCCCTCTCGGCTGAGAATAAGTCTGGAGTGGGGAAATGCGGCAGTCCTGGCATTAGCATTGTTTTGAAAGGATCTCCTGATAAGCGCTGGTTTATTGTCCATAGCAACCAGTAGGATGCTGCGCTCATCTAAAAAAATAGGATAAAGACAACTCACACCCCACTATCACCCACATGAACAGGTTAAAGAGTTACGGCTCGGATATCATGGGATCGCTCGGTAAACGCTATTGAAAAATTTCTTGATTAAATCGATTGGATAGGGTGACTTGTTGTAGGACCACTCCACACAAGCCGCAGCTGCGGAATACCCAAATGATGAGCTTCACATAGCCCACAGTTTGGCCAATAATGTGTACATTCGCTAGGCAGCGATGGAGCGAACGGATGCTTTCAGGAGGTACGTAGCTCCGGTTCGTAGCTCCGGTTCGTAAGATGTACGTACCTCCTGGTATGTACCGTATTATTTGGCAAGGTCTGTCATCTTTGTAGCTTTGCAGGATGCGTCTACGTCTAAGCAGCGCCTATTCGTCAACTCCAGCAGATCTGTAACTGTTTATGCGAGCTCGAGTCTTCGGGGTACACGAGCTGCACAAACTACAAAAAGTCATGGATTTAGCCAGATAATACCTACATATTAAGTATCTATTGTGTCCGATAATTGTCCATAGTCTTCTCGCCGCACTGCTTCCCCGTGTCACTCTCCAAACGCCACATGCCGCAACTACTTCCGAGATGTTTGTAACAGGAGTTAGAGGCGTTGCACACCTCTTGCCCGTGGACTCACCGAGATAGAACTTCAGCCCAGCTCTCCTAGCCCGTTATTCGTTAATTTGGGCGCAGTAGTAAAGGAGTTTTCACAGCCCCGATCACGCGTCATCACCAACAGTTCCTAGTAAAGCATCAGTCAAAATAAAAAAACCCTACCCCAATTTCGTGTCCTCATAAGCACCGAAAAAAAAGGCTAAATTTTGTCCGTACTTCGAGGTTTTTGACTTGAGACATTTGGGGTTTGGGTACGCTTATATTCGCGGGTTAAGGGCGGCAGGTGACCTCTGTGACCTTTATCTGTGCATTGTCGAGCCTGGAATGGGCTTGAAGATATAAGTACATATAAGTACATCACAGACTTGAAGCGAGGCAAAGCGAACGTAAAGTGAGGTTCTGGTCTCCAATTTCTTCCACTTGGCATACATATAATTAAATCTGTGGCGAAGTGACTGCGCCACGTGTCTGAGCCGCGGGTTCTCGCAGTGGCTACGTAAGTTGGTTCTGAGCCCTGCTAGAAGTGCTCGTTCCTAATGAAGCTTTCGAAAGGCAACTTCAATCTTTGATGACGAGCTTGTAGCTGAGATGGCAATCCTCACGCTGGTGGTTGTTAGTAGTACTTGTAATATAGATAGACCTAGTTCCTGAAGCCTCTCCAACACTGCTCGTTAGCTTCTTTTCATCTGTTGATTAGATGAGCATACAGCGAAATAGTCAATCTATGAGAACAAGAGAGTATTGGTTTGAAAGGACTGAAGGGATTTGAAGGACTTTATTTTGTGGGGGCATCGGATTTACTTAAGTACTTAAGTAGTTACAGGCCAAAAATTTGTGCAGGGAAATAGTCTCAAAGTGTTAAGCGTCCAAACACGATGGTAGAAAGCTTCGAAACTTCTATGAATACGACGCGACGATGAATGGAATATAGAATGGCGGGTTGGTTTTATCTTATCTTAGCGTAATCATTTATTAAGTTCTTGAAGTCTGGAAGTTACCTAGACCAAGCCACACTAGAAGCGATCACACTTTCTCATACAGAGGCGCTGGTAGCAGCAAATGCTACTCGTGAACAATCATCCTGCAAGGTGCTACAACTTAAGTAAGTAGCAAGGAGGGGAAGTCGCCTATTTCATGCAGGCAGAGATACAAACATCACGATATCTCGCCCTCAATGCAAAATAGAGCTTCCTCCACCAAATATTTTCAACTTGCCTATGGAATCTATCAATAACTCCACTCTCTACGCCTTAGTTTGTGTTGCGACCCCAGCTGAGCAGCCGTATTGGGTGTGCCTCCTCTCAATGTCGCAGACCATTACCTAGGTAGCTATTCGCTATTTGCTGTCAGCTACTGTGCCTCCCGATATATTATTTCTATGTTCTCTGCCTGCCACTCAATTTTGCCTCCGCCTCCCCACAACCAATTTAATCTTGCTCTTTCTGTAAAAATCATAGAATCGGATCCTTCATCTGTGTGGTTCATTGCTCTTCACATTCGTACCTTGAGTATCTTAACGCTACTTCGCCGTTTTGTACATTTCCCCCACTTGAAGACAACTCATTCGTTCGTTCCCGGCGCAGCTCCACATCCATCATCCCTCCTCGATCATCCCGTCGCACCCAACCAACAACTCATTTGCGCACACCCACACCTTTCTGCTAGATAATTCTTAGTATTTCAACCAACGCAACCTTTTCTCACACACACACCCGAATCACCTCCTCTCGTTTCCGCATCCATCGCCATCTTCAACTTGCCACCGCATTGCGCTTTTAGTTTGGTTTGCAGTTTTTCTTGTGGTTACCGGCAACTATCTCGCGAAACGCTCTGATTGTCGGTCGCATACTCGCCGCAAGCTTCAACATCGTCAGCTCAGCAACTTGTAGCACTCAACATCGCGATCTAATTTCTCAGGAAATCTGTGGCCTCAGCTCGGCTCTGGCCTACATCTGAGTCTCTGGTGGGCGTAATCAATCCGGTTATTTGCAATCCACGCCGAGGCCCAAACAATGGCACCAGAGCCGTCTATGGTTGGATCGGAGACTTATACAGCGACCGACTTGTCGAAACGAACCGATCGGACAAGCTATTCTATCCCGGACGACGGCCGCGAAGTTACCATACAAACGGACCGGAGAAGGAGGAGGAGAAAGGAGAACACAGACACACAGAGTGTGCTCAGCCATGGAACGAATACATCCCTTTTGATCGAATACTTTGAGAATGGAAAGCCTGGAGGTTCTTCGGGACGCCAACCGAGTGTTAGAGTCAAGGTTACTCCTTCCGCTGCGAAGCGCCATCGTGTCAGTCAATCGGCCGACGGAACGGGATTGGAGATATCCGAGGTGGGAAATGGGGACAGATCTGGTCGACGACCTACTCATACCCACCGAATTCAGCTCGCCCCCCACAACGGAGAAGATCGGTTGACGCTCGGGCAAACCGGTCGTTCCAGATCGTATTCGGGTGATCATTCGTCTATGTCATCTTTTATCTCTGGGGCAGATGAGTCCATTGTTGGCGGTCGCGGTCCACTCAATGTCACGGTGATACGCGAGGCTGGCAGCCCAGGTTCAATGCTCAGTTCTCAAAGGGACGATGTGGATGGGGCAAGTTACGGAGACCGGCGCCGACGCCGACGGACTACTTCGAGAAACGGAACTGGCGACTCATACTGTGAAGAGAATGCTAGGACTGCAAAGCAAGCACGAAGCAGGAGTGTGAGTCGGGAGAGTGAAATATATCAGGAGCCCGGGCTGAAAACAAAGCTTGGACGAAGAAGGAGTCGGAGTTTGAGTAGAGAGCGGATTTCATTGTCACAGAGGGATAGGGAAAGAATCGAACAGACTTTTAAAGATGAATTGTACCGGTCTCAGAATCTGAAGACACGAAACAAAAGTCGCGCCAAGGCATACGACAATGATGGCTTAAAGCCCCCGCGTGCTCGAAGCCGCAGCCGAAGCCGTGACAATCATTTTGATGAGATCGCCGCGGAGAAGGCGAGAGCCCGTCGCAAGGCTGCTGAGATAGAAGGAGATGATCGCTCTGTATTGTCTCATCGCAACACAAACAATCCTGCCCTTGTCGAGCTCATCCGGGGTACTATCAGGGAGTTGCTATTACCCGAAATCGAGGAGATGAAGGCCAACCAGCAGAAGAGTGCCGGTCGACCCAGTCTTGAAGGAACTTTAGGACGTCACCTTTCTACTAACGGGCCAGGGCGAGCCTCAAGCATGCCTGATGTGGGAAGACCAATGGTTGTTCTATCACCGAATGCCGATAAGAGTCACGGGTTGGGAATGGTCATAGCTGGAGAGAATAAAAACGCGGAGGTAAACTATCCCTCTTGGGAA
Organism: Trichophaea hybrida; assembly: GCA_015178995.1. Taxonomy (NCBI): domain Eukaryota; kingdom Fungi; phylum Ascomycota; class Pezizomycetes; order Pezizales; family Pyronemataceae; genus Trichophaea; species Trichophaea hybrida. The sequence continues at coordinate 35,868 of WHVE01000557.1, forward strand.
TTCGAAGCACTGGATGTATCATTGCTGACTTATATTTTCAATAGGACGATATTTCTAATCAACGAGCGCCTGGATTTGGGTTGCGGCAATCGCCACTTCATTCGGAGTCCGGAGAAGGCGTTTCTTTAGTAGGGGCGGTACCCGCCATGGGAGAAGACCGTGTACAGATGCCTGAAATACCATTTCGCTCAGACACGCCTGGGACGTATGCGGAGACAAGGGCATCGATCCTAACAGCCAAGTCAGGACTACCATATCCAGCTAACGCAAAAGCCACTGCTATGCCAAGTAGTGGCACTACGCCCCCTCCTGGGCCTCCAAGGTCCGAATTTCCTGAGCTGAGCGAGCTGAATTTAGGCGGCTCCGAGTTTGGTGGCGGCGCTTCCTCGCTCCTCTCGGAACCCTCCGCTGCTGGTCAGTCCATTCTTAGCAAGAACGGAATCGGAGCGCCTAGTATTGCCAGCCTAAATCTCGATACCGAAATTGATCATAACATCGACGATGATGCCGTGAGTGCTACTTCATCGGCTACGAAGGGCGCACCGACAACTGTGCAGCCAGGTTACTCAGAGTTGTCGTTTCAGGATATGAGCATTGCCCCAACCTCTGTGATTGCAAAAGAGAGAAAAGATCAGGGCCGCAGAAGGCGTAGCAAGAAGGGTCTTGACGAGCTTTCCGATATTCATGAGGCCGATGATGCTTCTACATCGTCTAGAGCAAAAGCTGTTAGCATATTTTTTGCCGAGCAACGCGAACGCGAGCAAGAGCGAGCGTTGTTGAATGGTGGATTTCTGGATACGTCACTCGAAGTACGCCATGTTTCCACGGTAACGGGCGACGGCTTTGAGGCTAGGCGCCTCGACAAAGTTGACACTGGCCAACAAGTCTTCGATCTTGGCGCTAACCCATCCATGCGCTCAACCCCTGTTATTGCTCACTCAGCCGTTGCTTCTGTGCTCGATCCCTCCAACGTTGGTTCAGCTCTCTCCTTCAACCGACCTAGCCCTCGACCCAGCCCTCGACCAAGTCCTCAACCACAACTCGGAGCCAACGCAATACCCCTTGCCAACGATCCGATGCCAGAATTTGTTCAGCAATATGCCGATGATGACGATGATATTAACACCAATCCTTCAATCATTCAAGGTCCGATCGGTCATCATCACCCTGCGAGCTGGGAGAACGACTTTGGCGTGGGCGGCGACCGTGGGTTAAACATGAATCTGGACAAAGAAATGCAACATACCCCAATATCTCCTCGACCAAACTCACGCCTAGCAAGCCCACCTCTGGGCAAGGATGAAGGCTATATTTCGGCAGCAAATCCAATTGGTTCCCCAGGAACTGCGACACCCATCCAGGGAATGCGTGGCGATGCTGGAATGGGCGCAATCGACGACATGCTCTCCGATGCGGAATTTTACAATCGAAACCAACGTAACAGACTAGGAAGCGGAAATTCTCATGGTATGCCTTCTCCACTCTACGACAGCTCGACCGGCAGAGGTATCGAAAGGATAGAATCCAAGGACATTGTTGCATTGATGGAACATGTATGCACTTGTTTACCCTCTTTAGGTTGTTTTCATGCTAACTCTTGTAGCTCACTGTTCGCGATGCTCAACGGAATGCGCGTGATACGGAGATCTTGGTTACTTTGGTTAGAAGCGCTGCAGAAATGCGCAACTCCTTTGAAGACATGAAGAAAGCACTAGCGGACCAACGGCGAGACATCGTTACCGACGTTGATCACAATACCGAACGCAGCGTGCAGAAGGTTCTCCAGGGACCCCGACCACTACCTCCATCTACTCCTCGGCGGTCCCGTTATTCGAAGTCTGATGAAGATGCAGAGGATGAGGCTGTGCAAAGTCGTGCAAAGAGGGCCGGTGTCTTCAGGAGAGCACTGAAGGGATTGAGCATGGGGAGCTCTAAAGATTTGGAGAGGATTGAAGAAATGTGAGTCTTTGATAGCCTTTTTAACCAACAAAACAATTACTGACACTTCAAGGCTTTGCAAACTTCTTGGAGAAGTCGAAGGACTGAAAGATGGCCAGCAGTTTTACCAACAGAGTATGTTGCAAAGCCAAAGTGTGGGCACCATCGCTCAAGACCCAAATGAGGCTGGCCCTTCTACCTCCTTCGCGAACAACTCTGTTGGCAACTCAGGTTATCATAGTACTGGTCCATCGCGACAACCCAGCGGCAAGATTTATGACCAACATCAAATTACTGTTATCTCACCGATCCAGGAGGATACAGTATTGAATACCCCCCGAGGCGAAGCGCTACAACCTGGTACTCCAACGAATTCGAAGTTCCCAGCTGCCAGTACGAGCCTTGGCAACACACCGACCAAGTCATCTGAAAAACACGCCAAGCGAGAATCAGGATCCTCGTCAATCTTTCCAAGGATGTCTCGATGGTCGGAAACTACAGCATCCACGGGCTTCAAGAACTTCCTTTCCAAAGGCAAAAACAACCAAGAGGGTTCAGAGGCGTCACGCTCACAACCAGACTTCAACTTTTGGGAGACCGATGCCGCGAAGGGCACTCAAGGAGACCTCCATCAGTCACCTTTTGACTCCGATGGTCAACGAACTGAGAGAGCTGGGTCGCCGTTGGTGCCCCCTTCATCACGCGATACCGATGCACCGATTAATCAGTCAAACAGAATATCGTTGGATATCCAGCATCCAAGACCGCGTGTGACTTACAACCACCAGCTGGAGCAGCAAGCACAGCAACTCACTGCAGAGGGTGGATTCATACCTAACTCTCCTCAGAATCCATCGGTGTCAAGTCTTGGAAACTATCCTCCACTTGGACCTGGTGGTTTTCAGAATGGGCAATTACTGTCCCCTCTGGCACAAGATGCATATGCCCAACATCAAGCTCAGATGACTCCGAATGGTCCTCCGAAACCGCCCAAGATTCCTGAAGACGAAAGTCACGACGGCGAGAGTAGTATTAGGAAGCATAAGAAGCACAGAGAGCGCGACGAGAATGGAGAGAAGATTAGGAAGCCAAAAAAAGAGCGTACGGAAGAGGAAAAGCAGAGGCGTAAGGAGAAGAAAGAAAGGAGGGAACGTGAGGGTGGTTCTTCTCCTACATCCAGAAAGAAGTCGAGAGACATGCTCTCCGATGGAACTGATGCCGTATGTTTGCCCCTTGCAAATCAATATGTCAATATTTACTAACATAATTCAAGCCGTCTATTTCTGGGCGTACTCCTTCAGCAGCTTCTAGACTTAATGGCCCTAGGCCTCTGTCCAGTGCCAGCAACAAGGAGAATTCTAGGCGTCATAGGCAACATAATTCACAGACCACCAATGGTGTGTATCGTTCTACTTCGCCAATTTCTTGGCTCAGTGGGGATGACAACTGATTTCCATCCAGACACCTTTGGAAATGGAATGGATCATGATGTTTATGCAACGTATCGGTGAATGACTTTGTCTTACCATATAGCAACTTTGGGGTCTTATGTGTTTTTTTTTGTGGATTTTTGGTAATTGGCAGGAGCCACGAATGATCGAGGAGCGATAGGTTTGGGAATTGCTAATGATACCATTGCATTCTCTTGTTTTGACGTCAAATGTATGAATGGGCGAGCGGTTTTTTGGGGGTTTATTGTGTGTCTCTTATTCTCTTTCCGGATCCGTTATCTTGCGCCCCTCTATTATCATATCATTTCCATTTTGACTATTTGGGAGCAATTACGAAAACTTTAGGACAAGTTATTGCTTTTTTGGGATGTTTCTTTTTGGTCTTTATACACACACGCTGCCTTGTGCATTTGTATGGTTTCATTTTGGATCTGCTTTCTGGATTTATTAGTTGATCTGGGTTTTCTGGTACGTATATTGTCGATCTTTTCTTCTACCTTGCCATGCATGATGTTACGTAGCGATTGATGGATTGGGCGGGGATACGGTTCGGAAATGCAGAGCATGAATTAGGGTTAGAGTGTCTAGTCCTGGTGATTGTGTCGGCATGTGTCGTGAAGTCCCAGAATCTTTTCTCCTGCTTGCATTGTAACATTCGAGTGACTTAAAATGATAGGGCTGACTATAAGCGACCCATCAGACTTCACCACGTGTTTCAACAAGTGGATACAATTTCACATCTAGTGGAACACACAATAGCTGCTGCTCTAGGTACTTATATCAATACACAGCTCGTTAAAAGTGTTCGCTTCCTTTTCTATGCTTGCAATCATGCATCTATTCACCACCAAATTCCTCAGAATCTTTGTGTTTGTGTCAAGAGCTACGGCTCTACTCAAACTCGAAAACGTCCCAGGCTTTTTTGCACAAGACCTCAACGAAACTGACCCAGCGAGTTTTGATTATGTACTTCCTCTTCGCTCTAATCTGCACATAGTGATATTAACATATGCTTCCTTTCTTCCAGATCACTAGCAATTTTGGGCTACTTGAGTCATCGTGGGGGAAATTTAGAAGCTCTATAGATGCTCTGAACTGTGACGCCCCCGAAGGCACGGGTTATCGGGTGTTGTATCTGGCGAGGCATGGGCAGGGATATCATAATGTTGCTGGTTAGTCTGCCTAAAATTCCGGTAGGATTGAAACTGCTGTTGACGTCCAAGTGGTGGAGGACAGAGGAGTATTATGGCACCCCGCTTTGGAATGTTTGTGAATACCTTGAATATTCGGTCATCTCCCTGGTCTGATATTAAGTAGGAATACTGGTCGAAATTGGACGGAAACGGCACGATTGTTTGGGTATGTATTAAATCGTCATGTACGTCTTAATGTTACTTGGCTTATCGGACTATATAGGCAGATGCGAAGCTCACGGATGTCGGAATCCAGGAAGCGAAGAAGGCGAATGCAGCGTGGAAGACGCAGATAAAAGTAGGAATTCCTCTGCCGAATTCGTATTACTCATCCCCACTGAGGTAGGGTATAATCTCCGAAATCTCTAAAGGAAAGGTTTAAATAATCGAATAGCCGTTCTACCACCACACTGCAAATAACATGGAGTGATATTGTGCTAGATAAAAAGAAGCCACCAAAGCCATTGATCAAAGAGGTTTGTTGTAGTCAACCAACTCAACACTCTCTAACGTTGTTGTATTAATATATTGCTCTTAGAAACTTCGTGAGACATTAGGCGTCCACACCTGCGATAGGAGAAGCTCCAGATCGTACATCGCAGAAACATATCCTAATTTCAATATTGAAGACGGATTTACAGAAGAGGATGAACTCTGGGTTCCGGATATCAGGGAGACTAACGAGGACCGATATATCCGATTGAGAGAATCATTGCACAAAATCTTTAGGAACGATTGGAGCACATATATCACAATAAGTGCCCATAGTGGTGCGATAAGTTCGATTTTGGAGGTTATTGGACATAGAAAGTTCCAATTGCAGACTGGTGGGATCATACCCGTTGTTGTGAAGGTCGAGAATATCACCGAAGGGTATATGTATAAGGAGTTGTATTGAAACACCCAAATAAATTTTTGATAGCATTAGATCTAAAAGGCGTTATCCGTGTATTAACGACTGTATCAATCTTTGCATGAGTCTTGATGACGGACAGAGAAGACATTGGAATTTGATGGACGTTTGCTGACCGTACACTCGTTCGCATTGTGCCAAGCCCCCAGCTCAGCCCTCTTTTACAGCTCTTCTCTGACTGTACTTAGTACATACTTGCTCGCCACTTCGTTATTTCAATATTTTGTTTAATCTGCCTCCTTTCACAACCACAACCACCACACAACTATTCAAACTCACCAGCGCTATCGTATCATATCAACATGTCTGAGGATTGGGATACCGTTACCAAGATCGGCAAAGGAGTTCGTGGTGCTGGCCAGCGTCCCACGGTTGCCCGAACGCAAGCTGAGATCAACGCTGCTCGCAGAGTTGGTGCTATTGTAGCTACCGATAAGAAGGTCTGAACTCTTGAACTCAAAGCTTTTGTTGCGCCGCTTACAATTAGTGCAGTACGCCACTGGTAACCAAGTTCAGTCAACCGATGGACAGAGACTCACCAAGGTCGATCGAGAAAACGAGGTTGCGCCTCCGAAGAAGATTGATCAGAATGTTGGCAAGGCCATGGCAAAGGCTCGCCAGGAGAAGGAACCTGCGATGACACAGAAGGATCTTGCTACCAAGGTCAACGAGAAGCCCTCTGTGATCAATGACTACGAATCTGGAAGGGCAGTACCCAACCAACAGGTGCTAGCCAAGTTGGAGCGTGCACTTGGTGTCAAGCTGAGGGGCAAAGGTGAGTTCGATAAACATATTTATATCCGATCACTTAGTTCTGATCCTGATTTTACCCGCTGCAGATATTGGTTCACCGCTTGGCCCTAAAAAGAAGTGAGGATGATGGACAATGACACATGTAGTGTTTTTTCATTTTCCTTTAACTCTCTAGCATGTTGGTTGTTTAGATTTCTTGAGAGAGGATGAAAATTTTTGTTGATGTGTTGTCAGCAGTGAAGGGAAAGGCCTCTGGCGTTCATCGGTGGTATATACAACCTCTTTTCCTCTTAGACTTTGTCTAGTTTTACGCTGTGTATGATCTTCGGCGTGATTCACCACTGTCTACCTCTAATTTACCTGGTATTTTGTCCGCCAATAGATGACAATGGCCGATTATTTTGGGTCTCCGAGTACTCTTTATGTCCAGACAAAACTGCCGTGTATTTGAGTCGCTTGGGGTTGTATTCTCAATAACTACCAGTACGGTATTTGTTCCGTGAATTGGCATGTTCCTCTATCTATGGCTCGAAAGGATGTACTCCATAGCAGTTTAGGTAGAGTGGTGGTCTAGCAAATAGCTTGAGTCCTGACCATAATAACTCGTTGTACACAGTGAATCCGATGAAGATTTTTCTCATGCTCTGATTACTCCAACAACGCCCGCACACCACATACCACACACCTACCCATACATCCTGCGATCGATCGTCATTTGATCCACTTCTGTCCATTCGGAGTGCGATCAAAGATTTCCCATCTCGTTTGCGTCCATCATTGGTGCAGCTGCCAATCAAGAGGTACTCTACCCACATACCGCAGGAAAGTGACCAATGAATAAAGCAATAATCATATATACAAATTCAAAATAGGTTGTTAGTTTGTTAGCGGTTTTCTAGTGATCGCATCAACCGGTTCGTTGTATCGTGCAACTCGATTCTGTGCGACGCCGAGGTGCTTCTATCCGAAATTATTCGTCTGCAGCCAGCCTGCCCCTCCTTCCCGTTCACCGGTCGTCCCCGTACCCCACCGTCAACTTGGCTTCTCCCGCCATTTTAAGGACCATCCGCTACGGAGTTGGTCCGAGGCCTCTCTTTTCTGCAGCAGTAACAGCATCTATAAGGCGAAGCAGTAGTTCCTACCTCCGTCCTCAGGCGCACACTTTCTCTTCAACAATCATGGTCGCCGAAAAGATTGACGGAACCGTAATTGCGCGCCGCATCCGGGAGAGGATCAACAAAGACATTGCAGAGAAGCAGAGCGTCAATCCCCGGTTCAAACCGTCTTTGACCATCGTTCAGGGTGGGTAGCCTTCTCTATAGCATTTGTTGAAATGGGTTTGCTAACCGTTTGTTTGGATTGCAGTTGGAGATCGGCCGGATTCTAGTATGTCATTCACCTCGACTTCTGCTGCTACTCTATATGCTCTCTGTTTTTCTAAAGTATCATCCTTGAATTGGTTCTAATGTGCGCGGAATCCTGAAGGTACCTATGTGCGAATGAAGTTGAAGGCGGCTGAGGAGGTTTGTTTGAACAATACTTGATGTCCCTGCAATTTTCAATGTACTTACCACTTTGCAGGCCAATATCACTTGCAGCCTTGTCAAGCTCCCTGGAGGGATTACCGAGGCCGAGGTATACCCACCTTCTTGCTTAATCAGGTTAATTTGGGTAGGGTGGACGGACGGACGGGCGAGCTAATGCGGAATTACATAGTTGCTCGAGAAGCTTGACGATATCAACAACGACCCATCTGTCCATGGTGTTCTTGTCCAGCTCCCCTTGCCCGATCATATTTCTGAAATCGTCATTACCGCCGCCGTAGCAGAGTCCAAGGATGTCGATGGTTTCGGGGCACTCAACATTGGTGAACTTGCAAAGCGTGGCGGGAGCCCGTTATTCACTCCTTGCACGCCAAAAGGTGTGATGGTTCTGTTACAGGAGACAGGTGTGGACCCGCATGGAAAACACGCAGTGGTTTTGGGAAGGAGTGACATTGTCGGATCCCCGGTGTCATACCTCTTGAAGAACGCAGACGCAACTGTCACTATTTGCCATTCCCGCACCAAGAATCTACAGGATATCATCAAACAGGCGGATATTTTGGTTTCAGCTATCGGCAAGCCACAGTTCGTCAAAGGAGATTGGTTGAAGCCTGGTGTGGTAGTTATTGATGTTGGAACCAACTACATCAAAGACGAGACTCGCAAGTCCGGTGAGCGATTGGTTGGTGACGTTGACTACGAGTCTGCGAAAGATGTGGCGTCGAAGATCACCCCCGTACCTGGAGGAGTGGGACCAATGACTGTTGCAATGCTGCTGGAGAACGTGATTGCTTCTGCAAACCGCCATTACGACGTTACAGCGAAGCGGAACATTACACCCCTACCTTTAAAATGCCTGACGCCGGTCCCCAGCGATATAGCTATCTCGCGGGCGCAGCACCCCAAGAATATCAAGGTTATTGCCCATGAGCTAGGAATCACAGAGAAGGAGTTGGAGTTATTTGGAGCATATAAGGCAAAGGTCAACTTGGACATTTTGAAGCGGTTAGATAACAGAAAGAACGGAAAGTACGTACTTGTGGCAGGTATCACGCCCACTCCTCTCGGCGAGGGCAAGTCTACCACTACCATGGGTCTCACTCAGGCACTTGGTGCTCATCTCGGAAAGATTGCGTTCGCCAACGTCCGGCAGCCATCTCAGGGACCAACTTTCGGTATCAAAGGAGGCGCTGCAGGAGGTGGTTATAGTCAGGTTATCCCTATGGACGAGTTTAACCTGCACCTGACTGGCGATATCCACGCTATCACTGCCGCAAATAATTTGCTTGCCGCTGCCATTGATACACGGATGTTTCATGAAAACACCCAGAAGGACAAAGCTTTATATAACCGATTGGTCCCCAAGAAGAACGGCGTGCGAAATTTTGCACCTATCATGCTTCGCCGGTTGAAAAAGTTGGGAATTGATAAGACCGATCCCGACACGCTCACAGACGAGGAAATCAACCGCTTTGCTAGATTAGATATTGACTCCGAAACAATCACATGGCGTCGAGTATTGGATGTTAATGACCGCCACCTTAGACAGATTACTATTGGGCAGGCACCAACAGAGAAAGGGCACAGCCGCGTGACTGGTTTTGATATCTCTGTCGCCAGCGAGTGTATGGCGGTACTAGCTTTGTCAAACAGTTTGGAGGATATGCGTGAGCGGTAAGATAATTCCTCATCTGGCCTTCGAACAACATCTGACCTTGTATGTTAGTCTTGGACGCATGGTCGTTGCAACTGGCAAACGAGGAGATCCCATTACCTGTGACGATATAGGGGCTGGTGGTGCATTGACTGCATTAATGAAGGATGCGATCAAACCCAATGTCATGCAGACACTTGAGGGAACTCCTGTATTTGTTCACGCGGGTCCTTTCGCCAACATCAGTATTGGTGCATCATCTGTCTTAGCCGACAAGATTGCCCTCAAGCTCGCTGGAACAGAGCCCGAAGAGAACTACGAGGAAAAATCCGGTTACGTGGTTACCGAAGCTGGCTTCGATTTCACGATGGGCGGTGAACGGTTCTTCAACATCAAGTGCCGTTCCAGCGGGCTCGTCCCCGATTGTGTTGTTATTGTGGCCACCGTTCGTGCTCTCAAGGTTCATGGAGGTGGACCTCCAGTAGCCGCCGGTACTCCACTTGCTGAGGAGTATTGCACTGAGAATGTTGAGCTCCTCCGCAAGGGCTGCGTCAATCTCGCCAAGCATATCCAGAATGCCAAGTTCTACGGCGTTCCCATCATTGTGGCCATTAATAAGTTCTCTACCGACACCGAGGCTGAGATTCAGTGCATCAAGGAGGAGGCAGTTAAAGCAGGTGCTGAAGACGCCATTCCCGCCAACCATTGGGCAGAAGGTGGTAAGGGCGCCGTTGAGCTCGCTGAGGGTGTCATCAAAGCTAGTTCCAACCCTAAGGACTTCAGGCTTCTCTATTCGGCGGAGCTTTCAATCGAGGAGAAGATGCAGGCTATTGCGAGGGAGATGTATGGTGCTTCTGATATTGAGCTCAGCGACCTCGCAAAGTCGCAGGTCGAGACATATACCAGACAGGGTTTTGGCCATTTGCCCATTTGCATTGCCAAGGTGAGCCTATCTCTGTCGCCTTGTTTCTCTTGATAGTTCTAACCGACGTGTGATAGACCCAATACTCGCTCTCCCATGACCCTAATCTTAAGGGCGCACCGACAGGCTTTACTGTTCCAATTCGTGATGTTAGGCTGTGTCCCGGTGCTGGCTACCTCTACGCAAAGGCGGCAGATATTCAGACAATTCCGGGTCTGCCTACAGCTCCTGGGTATTTGAATGTGGATGTTGATCCAGATACTGGCGAGATTGAGGGGTTGTTTTAAGCTTTCACTTTTTCTTTAGAAGGTTGGCAAGGGAATGAGTTTTTCAACAATTGGCGTATTGGCAGTATATCTATAAAAGAGCTGAGAGCTTATGGGATTGTATCTTAACATACATTGAGAGAGAGGGGTGCGTTTCAATAGAGGAAATCACAGTAGATTATAGACGTCCGGTCTATATAATTAACTGCGGATGAAGTAAAATAGAATTGCATGGACGTGAAATACCTTCCCTTCTAGTTTCTCTACTCTTATCCTTAGGAATTGGTGCCCAAAAAAAGAGGCTCTTTAGATATCAAAGAGGGTTGGATTTACCAGCCCAGTCACCACTAGAGGTTATGTAGCCCATTATCTAATGAAACTTTCAGTTTTCAGCAAAAGCAGTATCCTCTTTCACTGCCCTCTACCGTTTGGCCCGTGTATTATCGCTATTACCATTTATGCTATTTGATGGCGGATAGATGCCGCAGTATACAACCGTCCAAATGCCGGAGGTCTCCAGCACAGCTCTCCTCCGGCAAATATCGCGCCAATATATAAGCCTATCAAGTGCAACCTGCTGTCTGCTTATATGCTCAGGAAGAGGAAACCCCGTCGTAACCTACTCGAGTAGATATCGATGATGTGCGCAGGCGGTTGAGTCAAATTTCGATAGCTCTTGCCACTCTATGGATGGGACGACATTCCGTTATGTACCGCGTATACCTCGAATTCTTTATATTTTCCTGATAGACTGAAGACTGAACGAATCAGAGTCAAATAATGGTATATCCCAGATTACACGTAGTGGGCTGATTGCTTCAATATGAATAACGAATACTGGAAGGCGGAGGCCGGAAACAGTGTGAATTAAAGCGTTCCACGGCAGCGGTACGGATAATAGCGTTTATGGATGCTTTCTACTACCGTGAACCCGACCAGACGGGTGCTCTGTTAGATAAGATCTCTCCCGATCTCCTTCCTTGTGTCTACAAATTGCCAAACTTCAATTGGTCAGAGCGTTAGGATTCTTTGGATGTAGTAAGGCTTCCGACGATAAGTACCCGTGTTCCTACTCGACTAATACCTACACCATGTAAACGCTTGAATATCCGTGCGATTCAAGAGCAAGCATCAGTGCATTGTATGTACACCGAATATCTGTAGTTGGTCTGTACGTCTGCGCAAAAGAACAGCAATTTAATAGCCCATGTACAAAAGGTTCAAGATATATGAAGTAGAGTAGATCGATCTCTGTGCGATGATGCCGGGACATGAATGTCGCTAGTCAACCCCCACTATGATAATGGCCCCGCATTTTTCCTCCGGGAAAAAGAGCAATGTAGGTGGCGGAAGCCTTGCTTGGAATGTCACTGTCAATGCCAAGGTATACGCAAGTGCCTGCCGCCCTCGGCCAACGTCTTTTGCATACTTAACCCCCTAAATATTGGCAGAACTTGATACACTACGAATACCTACGAGAGTACGATTTGAATACGATGGGTGACGATGACACGAACCAGAAGAAGCGGAAGCCCAAGTGGATTACTTCGTATTCCAAGATGTCCATTCGAGAAACAGAGAAAAGACTAGGCATTCGAATCGACGAACTTAGGGCGGTACCTGTTGATCAGATGTTGGCGAACGCAAAGCATATCCTTAAAGGGACGGATACCATTAAGGAGAAGGTTTATGACCGGATAGTAGAATATCTTGAAATCGAAGGATACCCTACGGAAGCGAGTGCCGATTTCAAAGAAGCCAAAGTTAGTGACTTGGTTCTATACATCATCGGTCCGATACTGTCAGATTTCTGGCGCAAGACGGGACGCAAAATACGTTTGGAGAGGGAGAAAGAGATTATTTCCACGGACAATGAGACAGGAGGGATTGAGGAATTTGTTGTGATGGACCGGATTTCGGTGACGGAAGAAAAGTTCGTGCTTGTCATAGAAGCAAAGAGGTCATCTCTCGGAGAGGCGATGAAACAGTGTCTGCTGTCATTGAACGATGCGAGAGACAACAATAGTGGAGGTGAGGTGTATGGTTTCATTACAACAGGAAAGTCCTGGCGAATGGTCAAATACGATGGCAGAGACTTCTGCCAGACACGCGAGATTCATTCATTGTTTGAAGGAATGGATCAAGAGAGAGAGCTATGGATGAAGGATTACTCCGATCTGGTTGATTGCATGTATTTCGCGTTGGGCAATGGGGACAAATGATTGAAGGTGAGCACCTGGCGGAGTTTATTACTAGAGTCATTATTGTTGAGATGGCTAATCATTATTGTTAGGATGACGAGTAATGTTAAGAGCCATTGTTAGTTAATTGAGTGCAACGGTGTAGGAACTTTTTTTTTTTGTGTTTACCCGGTTTACGGTTAGGGCTATTTGAATTTAATTGTTTGAAATGGGGGACCCACGAAGTGGGGGTGAAACCGCAGAGAGCGAAGCGATCGGACTGCTTCTCATAGTATTTAGATGAAAAAGAAAAAGACTTCTTTGACTTCCGAGTGAAACGAGGCTATTGACTGTAAGGAAGTAATAAGGCCCTAAGCGAAGCGGTGGGCTGTGGCTGGTGTATGTAGTGGCCTTTGGCTTAAAGTTCCTAAGGAGAGGCTTGCCGACCTTAAGATTCCCTTAGAAACGCTGGAACTTGGAACTGTCCTGAAAGGGCAATAGGTGACTTAGCTTTACCTTTAGATCACACCGAACTAGAAGTATATTCGAGTGAGATAGTGTGTCGTTCCACCGACCTGATTAGGACGTGGAACCATGACACTACTGCTGCTCTCATTCGCGCCTTCCACTTACTGATTGGATGCAAGCCCAGCCCAGTGTTTTTCGTCGCAAAGTCAAATATCTACGTTGTTCCGTTCATCCGTTCCCGAGGTTCAGTTTGGCTTAAACCACCTTCCGTCCGATTACGCCGTCTAAGCCCCTCTCCGTCATCCCCTAGGTTTCCCGAAGAAGGCAATATCAAATGGCGATCACTTTATCTTCCAGGTGTCTCTTTCGAGGCTGTCTTTATACCTCTCCCCGCGCCATTCCTTTCACATCAACTTCGTACCAAACATATTTTTCGAAACGTGGTTTTGCAACAACAATGGCTAAAGAATGTGAGTTCGCATTGCTTATTCAAGGCCTGGCAGGTAAACAGAGGGTACTGACAGACTTCATAGTCCAGAAGATCAAGGTCAAGAACCCCGTCGTCGGTATGTGCCAACCATTTCTCCATTCAACCGGATTGGCGCCGCCGACTCGGGATTTTACTGATGGGCTGAGTAGAGTTGGATGGAGATGAGATGACCCGTGTGATTTGGGACTCTATTAAGAAGAAGGCATGTTTTGATCAGATGGTGGCCTTTTGTTACCCGAACTAGAAGACTGATTCCTATAGTTCATCCATCCGTAAGAACCCTCGGCCCGAGCCCTACAGCGAGCGTCCGCAATGAGTCCTACATGTTTCCATGTGCAATTGGCTAAGGAATATATCCTACCACAGTTACCTTGATATCGATCTTAAGTATTATGATTTGGTATGCCATTTCCTTCCCGATGGCAATCGAATATGCCTAGCCATCCTCGCCCGGCCAAGCGCTAATTGTACTGGAAATGTAGGGATTGGAGTACCGCGACAAAACAGATGACAAGGTTACTGAGGAGGCTGCTAAGGCCATTCTGAAGTACTCTGTTGGTGTGAAGTGTGCTACCATCACTCCCGATGAGGCGCGTGTAAAGGAGTTTAACTTGAAGAAGGTAAGACATTAAGGACCAGACAGTAGGTATTGTTGCTTGATTGCTAACGGGTTGCTAGATGTGGCTCAGCCCCAACGGAAGTGTGTTTGTTCGCTCGATCGACATATTAAGCAAAACTTACTGACTGAATTTGTGCAGCCATCCGCAATATCCTCGGCGGTACTGTTTTCCGTGAGCCCATTGTTATTGACTCGATCCCTCGACTGGTGCCTGGCTGGAAGAAACCCATCATCATTGGACGTCACGCTCACGGTGATCAGTACAAGGCTAAGGATTTCGTGGTTCCTGACGCCGGCTCTGTGGAACTTGTTTACACTCCCAAGAACGGTGGCGAGCCTCAGCGCCTTAAAGTCTTCGATTACAATGACGCAGGTGTGGCTCTGGCCATGTACAACACTGATGAGTCTATCCGAGGGTTTGCCCACGCTTCGTTCAAGATGGCTCTTGACCGCGGAATCCCTCTTTATATGAGCACCAAGAACACTATCCTGAAGAAATACGACGGGCGGTTTAAGGACATCTTTCAGGAAATCTATGACAGCACATACAAGACACAGTTTGAGGCTAAGAAGATATGGTACGAGCATCGTCTCATAGATGACATGGTCGCCTACATGTTGAAGAGCGAGGGTGGATACGCCATTGCCATGAAGAACTATGACGGCGATGTGCAGAGTGATATCGTTGCCCAGGGATTCGGTTCCCTCGGTCTGATGACCAGTGTATTGATTACTCCTGATGGCAAGACCTTCGAGTCGGAAGCTGGTTCGTCTATCTGTCACTTATTCCTAATATCGATCTTCTGGCTAACTTGAATGTCTTTAGCCCACGGAACCGTCACCCGCCACTGGCGTCAACACCAGCGGGGAGAGGAGACCTCTACTAACCCCATTGCGAGTATCTTCGCATGGACCCGCGGTCTTATCCAGCGAGGAAAGCTCGACGGAACCCCCGAGCTAGTCACCTTCGCCGAGAGCCTAGAGCAGGCTTGCATCGATACCGTTAACGATGGTATCATGACCAAGGATTTGGCTCTGGCTCAAAGACGGACAGACCGTGCATCGTATGTAACGACCAGCGGCTACCTGGATGCTGTCGAGAAGAAGCTCAAGACTTTAGTTGAGGCCAAGTTGTAAGATAGGAGGGAAGGGAAGGAAAAAAAAAGGGGCGGCGTAATGTCCAATTAATATAAAGCTAGAATATGTGCTAGTTGATACCACCAGTTCATGCTGTTACGAAGACAATTTAAGTCCATATTGAGTCCATCAACGGGTTCTATTGAATGTTTAATTTGAATAATACTGCTATTCAAGATTTTGTGAGGTTTCATTCAACGAGTGCCGTGTTGTGATTCTAAAACCCTATGGTTGCCCCTCATTCCCACATTCATACTTGATTCCTTTCACATGCAGCCAAGTCAACGCTTCGACGTCATCGCCTATTCGCCGCCGTCGCCGCCGCCGTCACCATTACCAGACTCGTACTCTACTGGTACTTTGCACACTGTGTCAAGTCGTGTAATTTTCCACTGTGCTTCCTGCTCCGCCTTTTCGTCGGCATCGTCCCATACCAGCAGCTTTAACAACAACCATAACAACGAACAATGTCGGAGCTTCATCGCAAAGCTCTAACTGTCCCTGGTAGCGGGAAGACAATATCCCGAAAAGCACTATCACGACAGTCCTCGGCCGCATCATCACGGGCTACGTCTCGTCAAAATTCTCGTGCAAACTCGCGCATTGGAAGTAGAGTCAACACCGACGACGAGGGAGATTTGAGTGATGAAACTAATTTCAGGTGTGTTTTGATACAAGTTACTATCGAAGCATCCTCTCTCGAGCTTCCAAGCAATTTCCCATTTCTCCTGTTTGTGCTGCGAGTATTGCTCATCGCTAACCAAAGACGATGGTAGCTCCGTCGCCGGCGAGCTATCAACCTTTGATGAGCTCCCTGAACCGGGTCAAGATTGGCAGGATGTCCTCAGTGACCTGATTGAACGCATCTGTGACCGCAAAAAGTCCAGCTATCAAGGCCGCGAGGAAGCGTTTGCGGGATATATCTCCATCCTGTCGGCCAAATACGCCAAAGAAGAGATTGTCTTTAAGAAGTCGGAGATTGTCGATTCTGCCCTGCGATCCATTAAGTCCGGTCGCACCGAGAAAGAAGCGCTGTTGGCTGCCAAAGCACTAGGACTGACAATCATCACTGACCCCACCGAAGATGTGTACGACAAAGTCTCCCAAATGTTCAAAAGGACAATATCGGACCACGAATCACTCTTACTCAAGTCAGCACTGATCCATCATCTCGGTGCCGCAGCGTTCTACGGCGGCGCTACAACGGTAGAAACGGAAGGTATCATGAACTTCTTTCTCGAGATCGTGGAGTCCGATGGCCACAATGTTGGAGCAGGTGACGACGCGGGTGTTGTCACCGCCGCTTTGGAAGAATGGGGATTTCTGTGCACACAGCTCGAAGACGCAGAAGAGATTACTGCAGATTCCATCGATGCATTAGTGGAACAACTCGATTCTTCGGAGGTGTCTGTTCAAGTTGCCGCTGGAGAAAATATAGCCCTCCTTTACGAAAAATCGTACACGGAAGCAGAAGAGGACGAACTTGATGATCCGAATGAGGCCGGAAAGAAGTGGGTACAACGTTATCAGCCTTATGGACGAACAGAAGCTCTGAAAGAAACGCTTGCTGGCCTCTCAAGTGGGTCCCGACGATACCTTTCGAAAAGGAATAAGAAGACCCAACGATCAGCTTTTGGAGATATCTTGCATTCTTTGGACGATCCTCTAAAGGGCCCTAGATATTCGGAGGCGCTGGACCGGAACGGTGCTGTGAAGGGGTCGAGAATCACCGTGAGAGTCCACAAGACTGGTGTTTTGAGAGTCGATAAATGGTGGAAGCTGCTAAGATTGCAGCATTTGAGACGGTTGCTAGGAGGAGGGTTCCTGAATCATTGGGTGGACAATCCAGTTATTTTTGAGTCGTTGAGGTACGAATTACTAGTTCTGATTGGATGTAGTTGCTTAACTGACTGATATTGGGTTTAGTCTCTTTGTCGAGCAGTTCTGATTATGCATTTTCAAACGTTAAATAGACATTGGGTGGCCAGGTTTTGCACTCTTTTGGGGGGGTATTGGTATGCAAGTGGGATGTTTACTGTCTTTTTTTCCATGTGGGTCACGTCCCGCATCTCAGTGCAAAGTCGCAGTCCCAGTTTATCCCCCTAGTTGCGCTTTCACATGAGATGTGAAGAATAGAGCGTAGATTAATGCCCGTATGTATCTTATCACCGATGGGGTTTAGACTCCCACCATACAGGCAGGTAAATTTGTATTCTATGGACACAGTATAGCTTGAGTTAGCCGTAGAAAAGTCGAGGACAATTCGCGGGACAGGAGTAGAGTAATTGCTGGGGGGGGGAAATTCAGATACTCGACTGTAAAAACCACTGAAGTGCCCTTTCTTGGTGATAAATTTCCGGTAACCGAGCCGTCTTTTGAAGAAAGGATTGCTGGTGATAGCATGCTCTAATAGCGCTTATGTATTTCGCTTCATTAGTTAGTGCATAAAATCTAGCACAAGAAATCATCTAGGCACCAGAAAAAGGGGACGTTGAGTGACACCCCAATGTACGAACTTACCCAGTACACTAGTGCAGCAGTTCACGTCTCCCCATCCCATTTCCCATTTCCTATCACCAAATGCCGTTCTGGAGCAAACCACCCACACCAACCGATGTCACCACGACACCTCTCCCATCCGAAGGAAATGGCACAACCTCCCAGTCGCCGCCGCTCTCTCGAGAAGCGCAAGCCAATGCCGAATTGGCCGCTCTGATGCGTGAGCTGGACGCCGAACACCAGGCCAATGCTGCAGCCGCAAAACACGCTGCCGTTACTCACCCCGCCGATGATGATAAAACGGGCCTCCCAACTGATATGAACTGCCTCACGGCCTTTGACGAAATGTTTTACTGCTACTCCCTTGGCGGGCAGTTTCTCAATATCTACCGCTATGGCGGATTCCAGGACTGTTCGGCGAAGAGCGCCGATTGGAGGTTCTGCATGAAAACGAAAGTGAGAGGGGAAGTGGCAAGACGAGTGAGATTTTCCTACCCCCAATGGAGGAGAGGGAAGAAAGATGGGCTGATGCCAAAGGGAAGGCTATGATTTTAGCTAGGAATAAAGAGAAGGCGGCGAAATATAAGATGGGGAAAAGCAGTGAGGATGTGTGGACTGTGAGGAAGGTCCCATTGACTGATGCCTTTATAGGCGGAGATATGGAAGATATGACTGATGGCGGATTGGGTTGAAAATGGCCCAGTGATTCAATTGTTCTTTTGGAGTGACCAGTCCCCCCCTTTGTGCCTATATTCTTCATACCAGGCCAATTAATCGAGCGTACTATAATAACTACAGCGGGTGCCTGTTGTGGAGTAGCCACGAAATGAATGGGCTCGATGCTAGAGTATAGATTGGATTCGGACTTCTATGGGCAACATAATTAAGGCCAACAGCCAAAGGTCCAAAGAGCTCCCCAGCGTAACACATTGCAACCTTCTCATAACTTGACCTACACAACAAAGCTAGAGATCCCCACCGCCAAAAGCCCATGGTATCCAAAATGAAATAAAAAAGAAAAAACCTATCCAATCCCAAGCCCCTATCAAAACTTCCTCTCCAAGAGGAAGTCCCAAGAAAAAACAATGAACACCACTAATACCAACTTCAACCTCCAAACAGTATACAATGTAGAAATAAAATAAGTGATGGCACCACGCCCAATGAAATTTATTCGTCACATCCATGAAAACAGCGAATCATAGCAAACATCCCAAGATTGTTTGACTACCGCGACTTTTCGACGGAATGCGAATCATCAAAAGGACTGACGGTTCGTGTTGGTTCTGCTGCCTTCGAAAGACTGGCAACCCTTGAAGAATGAGTCTCTCCCATAAGTTGCTTAGATGTCGTTTCAGTGCTCTCAGCTAGTGGTAGTCCTGAATTATTGGATAATGGAATGTTATCCAAGACCACGGAGTTAACATCTGAAAATGGTGAGCAAGGGTCCATTGCCGTTATACAACTGCTACACTGAGATTGGATGAGATTGCCGCGATGTCCTGGTACAAGATCCGAATCATCATCAGAGTCGTAGTGGAGTGATGACGTGCTGTGGTTCTCATGAATGACACGCGATCGACCTGGAATCGCCCTCTTTTGTGGATGTTCGGACATAGATGTGTCGCTTTCGTTCTTGCTATTCATACGGTTGAGAAACGTCGATCCAACTGAAAATGCCGGACTCGGAGGTACTGGTTCGAGGTCCGATTGTGCACCCTTACGGGTTGATGGACCTCCGATGAAAAGCGCGGGAACTGGTGGAACAGATTCAGATTCCGGTATAGGAGAATTGGTGCTGGATGTTGCAACACTGCTTCCACCCTTCACAGTGACTACAGCAGCCTTGCCGGCACGAATAATATTTGGTTGCGCAACTACAGCACCTCCACCGTAAATGGTAGTGGCGACGGATGAGCGATTGTCGACAGTATACATGGAACCTCGTAGCAAGTCATCAGCAGCAAACTGTATATCGATGTTGGGAGTCCCGGGCGAGTCTGTGTACGGAAGCGGAGGTACAGGGGGTACCAGATGGCCAGGCGAGGAAGGATTTGAACGATTCGTTACACCAGGTATATAGGCAATCTGGATGACATTCGACGCTCGCGTACGGACAGTGGAAGCGATAGAAGCGACAGTATGAGTTGATGCCTTCACAAATATTAGCTAGTCTAAAAAGTCGAGAGTTTGTCAAGGGTAAGTCGTACTCTTGCGCTTTTGAGCATTCCGAAATCGTTTTCCTTCTCTGCTCCCGAGGCAACCATTGATGCTCTATCCGATCGTTTCGTCGCACATAATTTGTGAACCACAAATGCAAGAATTCCGGCCCCCAGAAGTCCTCCAACACAGGCACCGGCAATGGCACCACCAGAAACCTTCGGCTGAGGGGGAGCAATATCCTTGCAAAGCATCTTAGGACATTCACTGCATGTTTGCGCTGTAAGTTCGCACCGTTGGGTCGCTGAACATTCGCAGGCGGGCGTAACTCCACAAACTGCGCAACCGGGGTTCTGCCGAGCAAATATGAGTGTTCCAGGACCTGGAATCACTATTCAGTATACAAGTATGTAGGGGTGGTGAGCAGGATGTCAAAGAGGATACGAACCAGCAGTCGCAGCACCGTGAGTGACTATGAAGTTCAACACTAGCGTTAGCAGGATAGTTGTTGCGGACAATTTTGTAAAGCGTGCCATGGTTAGAATTAGACGGTAAAAAATTCGGCGACGAAGAAAAGAGCAAAATAGTTGTTGGGAAAGTGTTGACGGAGACGTCGGAATTATGCTTGCGTGAGACAGTGTGCCGACCTGCGGAAGAAACAGCAACGAATCAATGAGTGTATAAAGGTTGGAATAGAAGGCGATAGGCTATTCTGGCGATAGAAAGGAATGACGATGGTCGGAAGGCCGTTATGTGGTGATGTTGTCACAAGGTTGAAGCTCTATTGAACGAAGATGCCTAGAGCAGATGGACGCTCAGGCCGTTCGTACCTGAAAGGGGGGTGGTTTGGCGCCGCGTTTGTCCGTCGTAAGTTCCGCCAAATACCATGAATGATATACGGTTCGATAGATTCCGGCAACAACAAACGCGAAGTCGACCGAAATCTGGAATCTGGGGCGAATTCAAGATGCAGAAGTTTGACGGCAGCAGAGGTAGTACCTGTGGAAGCGACCACGACCACTGGGGGGTGGGCGCGCGGCAGTAGATACTTTGTACTTAATTAGCAATAAGAGGTGTGTATCTACCTGCAATAGGTAGGTGTGGGCCAGTTAATTGAAGTACTGTACATGGTTATTTATTGCCATGGAGGGGAATAAAAGTATGATATGTACCTGGTAATCTCGGATTGCAACTGCAGAGTATCACAATGGAAGGGATTGCTTGCTCTCTCCTTTCACTGTATCATGACAGAAACCTAGAAACCGCCATAAGTATTGAGTACCATAGCACTTTCAACTTGTGCCTGGTGATCGAAACGTCCGTACCCAGACGCCAGCTGGATTGCCACTCGTAGCAATTAACTTGATATGATATCAACAGCAGCGCCGTTACACTGTGTTGCTATTTATAATTTTGCTAGCTTTTTTCGTGCAGATGATTCCAACTAGTCGAATACCTGGCACTCATACAATCACTCGACGACGCCTTTGCCGACATACGCTCTGTGCTAGACAGAATGGCTGGCTGACCGAATCATGCGCAGATAATCAAACGCTTCTTCATGAGGTGTCAAAGGATGAGACTCTGGTACGCTCTTGTCTTGCAGATAAGTATGTATGTGGAAACGAACGAAATGTTTCAAGACAATGCGCGATTTGTCCTTGCCCACCGCAGTGAAGAAAAGAAATCATCGTGCCCTGGCAAATCTTTCAGCCCTATGAGAGAGTACCTGCGCATACCGGTATTTCCCCACCATTCTTACTTGTGAGTGCTCTGCTAATAAGAGACATTCGCATACATCACGCCATGCACTGGTATCAAGTCAGGAAGATTTTGTTTGGCTCGTGATTGATGAAAGCGAGGGAAACGTCTCCAATGACGACGGCAGTTCTGGATCGATATGTAGATGATATGATGAACGATGCACCACCATTTGAAGAGGCGTAATTTAAAGCTTCAAGCCCTTTCATTCGCTAACTATATGCGGTCAATACCAGCACCAGCACCACACAGAATTCAGATCGCTTGAGTTTTCGGGCGGTGCAAAACGCCTGACGCTTGCCAGTACATAAAGGCGTCTGTGGGAGGCTGTTCAGCCTATGCGCACCGCACTTCATGATCCAGCGCATGTGTTCGCATACGGAAGCCAAGAATATATTGAATGAGCTTCAGACTCGACACTTGAAAGTTCTACAGGTCTTTTGTTTGGAGAATAACTAGAAGCGCCAGATGGTTGTCGCTGTGCTCCAGCCACAGATACTTTGCTTGCACTCCAAAACGTTTGAGATAAGATTTTAAGGGACTGTTTCGTCTGTCGGCTTCTCCATGAGGCTACGCCTAAGAGAGCATAACCAGCTTTCTAGATCAGACGCCTGCTGGGAAGTTGCAGAAGAAATACCGAGCAAAAGTTCAGCCACACTTACCCCTCGAGTTGCCGGAGACCTCAAGTTAGGGCCCAAGTGCCACCTAAATCTGAACTACCCTACACCACCGCCTCAGGCGCTGGGCATACCCAAGTAGGCACTTGACTGCGGTGCAAGTAGGTGGTATTCAAGTACACTAGGGCAGCACACCCGTCCCTTGTAATATACTTGAGGAGCTCCTCGTCTCCTATTTTCCACTTCACCTCGCCCTTTTTCTTCCCCGGCTTCGTCTTCGGCTTCATCTTCACCCCTCAACTGATTTCAACGCTGGATCTCTACGGTGTGGTCATCCTCTCCTAAGCATCAACAATTCGTCGGCCTGGTCTTGTCGATTCTTTGTTTTACCAGGGAGCAACAGCAACGCTACAGTAGTCAAGTGGTAGGTTCTCCTGATCTGTCTCAACGAAGGAAACCTTCATCCCCGCTTGACACTAGTTGGGCTCGCATTGCTTACACACTATAGCTTACGTGCTGTACTATTTAGTCCCGGGTTGCCTGTGTTGATCTTTCGAGCAAGTAATTTGGACGAGTCTGTGTTCAGGCGATTCTGCATACTCTTTGGGAGAGTAAACACAAACTACCCTTTATTCTCCATTCTTCACCACTGCTGTTGCGATGGCCTATCAAGGAGATCCTAGCCAGCAGGGCCATCATCTCCAGGAGTATCCACCATCGACATACCATACCCCCCCGCCGCGAGATTATGATTCCGATGACGAGCACGAGAAGGTGCCCCTTAACGCACCAGGAGCCAGTCCATTCACTGGCCCTTTTGACGACCCTAGCCGGGGTGGCACTCCTTCAACAAGCGGCTACTCGCTAACTGAGAGTTATGGTGCTCCGCCGGGACCACCGCCAGGCAATGGTCCAGGTTATCCTGTGGATAATGATCCGACCGTACAATTTGGCATCCCCGGGCGTGCACCCAGCCCTTACGCCCGATCTGATAGCGCTTCGTCCACTGAAGCTTGGCGACAAAGACAGGCACCGGCGTCGCTGCGAAGATATGGTACCAGGAAGATTCGGCTTCAGCAGCAAGTCCTCTCGATCGACTATCCGGTACCGTCGGCGATCCAGAATGCTATCCAGTCCAAGTATAGGCAACCGGACATCGAAGGCGGAAGTGAAGAGTTCACCCACATGCGATGTTAGCGCTATTATTTCCCATCCGTGGATGCTTTTGATGGCTGATAATTTCCGGTAGATACTGCTGCTACTTGCGACCCTGACGATTTTACCCTAAAGAATGGGTATAATCTGCGGCCGGCGATGTACAACAGACACACCGAGCTTCTAATTGCCATTACTTATTATAACGAAGACAAGCAGCTTACATCGCGTACCCTGCACGGAGTGATGCAAAACATCCGTGATATCGTCAACCTAAAGAAGTCTGAATTTTGGAACAAAGGCGGCCCAGCGTGGCAGAAGATTGTCGTTTGTCTCGTGTTCGACGGTATCGATCCATGTGACAAGAATACACTCGATGTCCTGGCAACCATTGGAGTTTACCAGGACGGTGTCATGAAGAAAGATGTCGACGGGAAGGAAACTACTGCTCACATTGTAAGTACCTACACGAATATGTAGTTAAACTCCACGCTAATCGTATATTAGTTTGAATATACAACTCAGTTATCTGTTACGGCATCACAACAACTCATTCGGCCTCGGGACGACGACCCAGCATGTCTGCCACCAGTGCAAATGATGTTCTGCTTGAAACAAAAGAACTCAAAGAAGATTAATTCTCATAGATGGCTGTTTAATGCTTTCGGTCGTATCTTGAATCCGGAAGTATGTGTGCTTTTCGATGCCGGTACCAAGCCAGGCGCAAAGTCTGTTCTTGGTCTATGGGAAGCTTTCTATAACGATAAGGATTGTGGTGGTGCCTGTGGAGAAATCCATGCTATGTTGGGGAAGGGCGGCAAGATGTTACTGAATCCATTGGTTGCGACTCAGAATTTCGAATACA
The DNA here is from genome assembly GCA_015178995.1 of Trichophaea hybrida. Classification (NCBI taxonomy): domain Eukaryota; kingdom Fungi; phylum Ascomycota; class Pezizomycetes; order Pezizales; family Pyronemataceae; genus Trichophaea; species Trichophaea hybrida. Next base: position 60,453 of record WHVE01000557.1, read on the forward strand.
AGATTTCGAATATTTTGGACAAGCCTCTAGAGTCTTCTTTTGGTTATGTGTCTGTGTTGGTATGTTTTACTTTAATCCCTGAATATTGTTTCAGACTGACAATATTTAGCCTGGTGCCTTCTCTGCATACAGATTCAGAGCCATCATGGGTCGACCCTTGGAGCAATATTTCCATGGTGACCATACGCTATCTGCCCGCTTGGGCAAGAAAGGTATCGAAGGCATGAATATTTTCAAAAAGAACATGTTCTTGGCCGAAGATCGTATCCTCTGTTTCGAGTTGGTGGCTAAGGCTGGCTCGAAATGGCATCTCACATACGTTAAAACGTCTAAGGCCGAGACAGATGTACCGGAAGGAGCTCCTGAGTTTATCTCCCAACGTCGTCGATGGTTGAACGGATCTTTCGCTGCCAGTATTTACTCTCTGATGCACTTCGGCCGCATGTACTCGAGTAGTCATAACATCGTTCGAATGTTTTTCCTACATATCCAACTCATCTACAACGTCCTCTCTGTCATCACGTCTTTCTTTGGTTTGGCGAATTTCTGGCTTACCACATCCGTCATCATGGACTTGGTCGGTGATCCAGCTGATAAAGCCAAGACACCCTGGCCATTTGGGAAAGGAACGCCAATTGTCAACACAGTGCTCAAGTTTTTGTATCTCGGGTTCCTACTTTTGCAGTTCATTTTGGCTCTTGGAAACAGGCCAAAGGGCTCGAAACACACATATATCGCCACAATGGTTGTTTTTGCCATTATCCAACTATATGTGGTTGTTCTTTCGCTTTACTTGGTCTACAGCGCTCTCACGAATCAAGCTGGTTGGAACGAATTGAGCGGAGCAAAGAATTTCGGCGAAAGCATTCAGAAATTTTTCAGCAGCATTGTTGGTGTTATTTTGATCGCCTTAATCTCAACATTTGGGCTTTATTTTATTGCATCGTTCATGTACTTGGATCCGTGGCACATGTTCCATTCCTTCTTTCAGTATCTCCTTCTGGCACCCTCTTATATGAACGTCCTCAACGTCTACGCCTTCTGTTTGTCTCCTCCCCTCAACGTCTGAAATTTGTTTTTCTCCTAACTGGATATATTATAGGTAACTGGCACGATGTGTCTTGGGGTACCAAAGGATCAGACAAAGTCGAGGTTATGCCTTCTGCGACAACAAAAGCCGACAATGATGGTGTGAAGGTTATTGATGAACCTGACAAACCTCAAGCTGATATCGATTCGGCATTCGAAGTCACAGTCAAGCGTGCTCTACAGCCATTCGTCCCCGAAGTTGAAAATGAGACAAAATCTTTGGATGATTCCTACAAAGCTTTCAGAACTAAGTTGATTACGGGGTGGATTTTCCTGAATGCAGGTCTCGCTTTAGTCGTCACATCTGACAATTTTGACAAATTCGGATTTTCTGTATGTATACATAGACTCGTTATTGTGGAACTGCACTAACTACCTCTCTAGACCAAAAATAACGCTGCTGCCCGAACAGCCAGTTACTTTGTATTCTTACTTTGGCTAACTGCAGGATTGTCCCTTGTCCGTTTCATTGGGTGTGCCTACTTCCTTGGGAGGGCATCAATCATGTGCTGTTTTGCCAGGCGTTAGCAAACGGGTGTGAAAAGTCGGATATTATATCTCGTGACATCTAGTGGAAAAGTCAAGTTTTTATGGAATCATATTGTTTCGGGTGCGCTTTACGAAATTATGGAGCTTGTTTTTCTCCTTTCGTTTTATCTGTTTCTTTGGAAGTTAGATACCATGAACGCTGTGGCATAGTGGTGTGCAAGGTGCTATTGGTCGGAGCTCTGTAGCATCAATTATAATTACCATTTCCGTTATCGAAATTGCACATTTGTTGGGGATTGGTTTTGGGTGTTTGGGTCACCGGTCGAATAGCAACGAGTTGACCCGCGAAACGTAAAATGGGAGTAGAATGCATATATTTCCTTCGTCAAAAAGCTAGAGTAGTGAAAAAAGACAACCCCCCATACACCGTAATGTCATCAGAAAATACAGAAAAACCCAAGACGTGCATTTCTCTATCCCTCAGTCGGCCAACCTGTAACTAACCAGGGTATCAACCTTATGACTGCTTGTTCCCCAACTCCTCAATGTGACCTTCTCTCCATCCACAATCTCTTTCGCATCTGAATCACCCCACTCCATTGGAACCTCGGCATCTCCATCTGCATAGACTAGCACATTGAAAGTACATCTCCCATCTAACATAGGGAGGAACGTCACACTCGCGGTGATCTGTCGGAAAAGACTTTGGATCTCCTCCTGTATCTCTTTTTCGGCTTTCTCCCGCGGCTTCTCTTCCGGTGTTATCGCAACACCATTTTCATCCCCTCCTCTAGCTTCGGCGGGGGTCTTTGATGACTTTTTTGAGGCCTTCCCCAAAAGCTGAACATCAAATTGCCACCGCTCCAGGTGCTCGCCAGTATCTTTTGACGTGATGACGACCACAAGCTTGCTGATCTTCCCGCCTAACATCCATTTCGATAGTTGCGACATGATCTTGCGGATATATGCCTTTACTGCGTCGTCCGCCGTTACGAGCATATTTAGACCATACTTTTTGACCGCCGTGAAATCTTCGGCTGGGTAGACGCCTCGTTGGAATAGAATTGAATTGATAGAATATTCGAACTGTGTGCAAGATGTTAATTCGAGTGAGAGGAGAGAGGTAGGAAGGAGTTTGGGGGGAAGGGGGGGAGGGTGCAAACAAATTCTGCCACCAGCTTTGCAGAGCCTTTGAGGGAGAGCTTGTGAACTTTGCCGTCTTTGCCATCTTTGGACTTTTCAGTGGCGGACTTTGAGGATTTGGGTTTGGATGAGGACATTGCAAATATTTCTTGAGCTTTGTTTGATAGAGGTCTGGTGGGTTGAAACGCATTACTTGAAGTGGGTTGTAGCGACGGTGGTTCACGGAAGTAGCTGAGTAGATGTAACGTACACACACTGTTGCTATGGAAACAGATCTGTTAATGGATTAGGGGGTACTATGGAATAACGTCGATGGATTGCTCTATGATCTCTACTCTTTACTTGTACACATCATAACTAAACCAAGTACTCATTTCCTACCGTAACAAGGGCGTAGTCTCGCCGCTACTATCACCGTCGTCCTTCCAGGTTTCCATCCGGTTCTGAACCTCGAGTAGAGCCCATGCAATACAACCTGTTACAAACCCCACAAAGCAATTACGGAATGCCAAAAACATTCCGACAGTAACCATCATAATCATCCATCTATCCTTCCTAGTTTGTTTACTCAATGCCGTTCGCGTCAGATCGTTTTGATCGTCGATTTCTAGATTTAAGACATCTGGGGCTGTTGAGTTCAGATTCTCTCCGACCGAGCAAAGCTCCATTCCCGCAGCAAAGACCTAAACGGTGATTTAGACACTCAAGGGAATATGAAAGCTCTATAAGAAACACTCAACTGACCATTATACCTAGTAACGACTTGGGGAATCGCTCGAGAAGTCCAGTCAGAGAACTGCCAAACATCAATCCGATTGCTATCTTGAATAATCCTAAGATTTGGACGGAAGACCCGGAGCGAGCACCAAATCTATATTGCCCAGCTAGTCCTCCGGAGCCTGTGACATGAGCTTAAACCAAATAATGGGAGCATAAAACTACTGACCGTGACAGACAGGCATTGCCCCAAACCAGCATCCCACCAGGTTCATCACCCCAACGCTGATCCCAAGCGCAGTTACTGATGGTGCCGGTTCATGGGGCAAGAGATCTCGGCTTAGATATGTCACAGCAATAACCGAATTTAAGATGGTCAAGGGAACCTGTCCCAACCCGGCCGTTCCAAAGCCAGTTGCAAAGTCCACGGGCGTTGGTATTCTTGGAATAAAGGGCATCTGAAATTTAAAATGGGGTAGCTCAGCTCCGGTCCTAGCTAGCTGAACTCCCGCAAATAGATCTCCAATGATGAACGCCAATACTGCAAAGGGAACCTTTCGAGGCCACCGACAGGTTCCGTATAGAATAATGAACGCCCCAATTGCCCAGAAAAGATTGTCGTACCACATTGCCCCGTTGAGTTCTAACTCCTGCAGCGTGCTTCCAGCGTTCAATGCAAGAGTTAGACCGGCACCCACTTGAATACCTTTGATAATGGGCACGGGAATCAACTCAGATACCCTAGCCAGAAGACCGGTTATGGATAGAAGCAACACCATTACTCCAACCCCAATACCGGCACCCATTGTTTCCTCTAGCGTAAGACCTCGTGAAAGAGAGACTGCAGCCAGCGCCTTCATCGGTTGTACCTAGTCGAAGTCAAATTGTCCGTATAATAACGAAACGGAAATAGAGACGGTTTCCGGTACCACTATTGGAACGCCGAAAAGAGTTCCGCTTAATAAATTCCAGACTCCGCTGAATACAAGAGTTGAGGTGATCGATATAGAGCCTGCCGCTGTCAATGCAATAACCATTGGAAGCAAAGTACCTGAGCTCGAAATCGATGTTAAAAACGAACCAGATCAAGATTCGAAGGTTAGAAGTACCAAGGTCACCAAGCGACCCTGCTAGCTCTCCTAGCGGATTGTGATGAAGGCATTCCCAGTTATGTTTGAAGCTGTGTTTGACATGGTTGAGTGCTCGATTGTACATGGTTAATTGTCGAGATCTCAAGGAAGTAAAGGGTCACAGCTAGACAGAAGCCTGGGAAACGCGTTCAAAGCTTTTCTTTCGATATAGCTATGTGGGGGGAGTATCCAGCCTCCAAAGCTTCGGTGGTGGCGGTAGTTGAAGGTGGAATAATTAGTTGGTTGTCATTGATATGTACAATCGCATGAGTTGTCATGCCTATCAACACAACACCCATCGCAGCAACACCTTGTCCACGGCACTTTTTCCGTTCCCTGAATTGGACGAGCACGAAACACTCCGGCATTTCCGACCACTTTTCCAGTTCTCTGGTTCCTTGAGGTTGGGGGCGTGCGCTGCAATATACCGAGAAATTTTCTAGTGTTGGCCATTGCACTGCTCGGAATTTTCCAGCTTATCTACACGCGTCATGAGGATAATCCGCATGATTCGTCCTCCTCACACAGAATCACACCCACACGAAACAAATGGTAGCACTTTTCCACCAAAACATGCCGCTTCCCCGATCCGTACCCCGAAAAGCTCCCGGAATACCCCCCCGTTATGCAACCTCATATTCAAGTCCACAGCCCCCATACAATATCGGGATATCTGCATATGTGCAGCGTTAGAAAACAGGCTCGATAGAGTGGGTTATTGTTAGAATGTGTAGAGTGCAGCGTTTGGCTTGCAAAACATTTATGCGTGTACCTAAGCACCTATGTATCTAACCGGTTTGGTTCTAAACAATGTACGGTTGATGAAGCAGCACATAAGCAAATTTTTCGAGTTATGAAAGAATATATTGGTTCAACTGCGATGTCGTAGAGGTATCAAAACGCCGATTTCCATGGGCTCGGTTACCCAATGAGGTGTGAGCGATCCATGCTTCGCGTAGATTCTTAGCCTGCGTCTTGGTAATCATAGTGTCTTGGATGGTGCGTCAGGAAGCAGAGCCCCACAAAACTTTCCGCGCATCGAGATACTAAGAAATTTCAGGTGCCAAACTGCAGTTTTCTCAATGTGGTACTTGTCATTGCTATCGCCGCATAGACTGTCACTTTCGAATCGACTTTTTCGAATACGGCCTCCGATCTATTCCTGTCTAAAGGTGAGAACATTTGTGGGGTCCCAGTCACGATATGTAGTCCACACCCACGGAAAGGCAAGCACAGAATTGGAGCGGAGGATAGATGAGATACCGTTGGAAAGATTTCGGAACTTCTGTATTGTGGCCCATGTTGTAAGTCCTGTCTATCTGGGACCATATTTGAGGGAAATAGAACTAACCTGCATTCTAGGATCATGGAAAAAGCACACGTATGACTTCAACGTTCCATTTGAAGAACCCTAGATAATAAGCTTGACGACCTTGAGTAATATAGTCAGTGACAGATTGCTCGAACTTACTGGGACAATTGAACCAGGCGGTAATAAACAGATATTAGACAAGTTAGACGTGGAAAGAGAACGGGGAATCACAGTGAAGGCTCAGACGTGCACTATGTTATACAATTATAAGGTACAATAAAACAGCAATATATTTCCCAAGACGTCTGTTTCTGATGGTGACTTTGGAAGAAATCAGGGCGAAGATTATTGTGCGTAAAGCCGTATGTTCTATAACTCGACCATGGGTGTTGATACTTTGTTTGCCTAGTACTGCATCTTGTGGACACACCTGGTCATGTCGATTTCCGCGCGGAAGTATTAAGTAGTTACAGATCCACAGATTCGGCATTGCTACTAGTGGATGCTTCGCAAGGTGTTCAAGGTTGGTTTCAACTGGCCGAGCTCAAATTTGGAGGTGCTAACTATTATGTGTAGCACAAACAGGTGCACCGTACATACATGCTCTTGTGAGTTGGCAAATTTCTAACGCTGTTTCTAGTGGCAAACTTTTTTCTAGCATTTGCGCAAGGTCTAGGTGTGAGATGCCTTGAAACTGTTTCTGGTGGCTCTTTTTAGGCATATGCTTATTGTTTTAGAACTTTTACCAGTTGTCAACAAAATTGACCTAACCTCCGCGGATCCCGACCGAGCTCTGGAGCAGATGAGAACGCATTTCGAGCTCGACCCCAAGAAGGCAGTACTAGTGTCTGCAAAAACAGGACTGAACGTTGAAGCCGTCCTCCCGGCAGTTATAGAGCAAGCTCCACCGTAAGCTCTGCTCATTCTTACCCGCATTTTGTACTTTGGTCTGATATTTCATCTCAGGCCCAAGGGCTCACATAAGGATCCCCTCAAAATGCTCCTTATCGACTCTTGGTATGATAATTACAAGGGTGTCATCCTCCTTGTCCGTATCTTTGATGGGATCTTGAAACCTGGAGATCAGATCATCTCCTTTGCTACGAAAAAGAAGTACTTTGTTGGAGAGGTTGGAATTATGCATCCCTTGGAGACAGCAACTTCATTGTTACGGGCTGGACAGGTTGGGTATTGCTACTTTAATCCCGGAATGAAGAAGACAAGTGAGGCCAAGATTGGTGATACGTTGACCCATGTGGGGTTCGAGAATGAGGTTGTTCCATGTGAGGGTTTCGAGGAACCACAACCGATGGTAGGATTTGCAGTTCCGAATATACAGAATTTTATACCAATGACTTTAGGTTTTCGTCGGGGCCTTCCCAATTGACCAGGGAGAGTTCACTCGACTGGATGACAGCATCCAACAACTAGTCACCAATGATCGAAGCGTGACTCTTCAGAAGGAAGCCTCCGAGGCACTTGGGCAAGGGTGGCGACTTGGGTTTCTTGGTAAGTTCTCCATCTGTATCGACTTCATTCAATCCTCTCACATAACCCAGGAACACTCCACGCCTCCGTCTTTGAAGACCGTCTACGTCAAGAACATGGCGGTTCGTTGATCATTACGGCACCTACAGTTCCTTACAAAATCAAACACAACAGGGACGGAACCGAGGAAATTATCAGTAATCCTGCGTTATTCCCCTCGGGGGATCATGAATTCAAACAAGTCGAACGATTAGAACCATACGTTCTAGCGACTATCACTGTCCCAGAAGAATACTTAGGGAAGGTTATCGAGCTTTGCGAGGTTTGTTGTCCCGGGTTCGCTCGTTGTGACGCTAGCTGAGTGATCAACACAGGGAAACCGTGGCACGCAGGTTGAGATTACGTTTTGGACTGCAACTCAAGTCATATTAAAATACCGGCTTCCTTTGGCCCAGCTGGTTAATGACTTTTTTGGGAAACTCAAAGGTATATCAAAAGGATATGCATCACTTGACTACGAAGAGGCCGGCTACGAAAAATCCGACATTGTCAAGCTTCAACTTCTTGTCAATAAGGTACCCGTTGATGCCATATCCCAGGTAATGCATCGCGGCCAAGTTGCTCGCACAGGGCGGCATTGGGTCACGAAGTTTAAGGAATTTGTGCAGAGAGAATTATTTGAGGTCGTGATCCAGGCCGCAGTAGGAAATCAGATTGTGGCCAGAGAAACAGTTAAAGCTGTCAGGAAGGATGTTACAGCAAAGCTCTACGGTGGTGATCGCACGAGACGGATGAAACTTTTGGAGAAGCAGAAGATTGGAAGGAAGAAGTTGCAAGGTATGCTCATACGCACTGAAATATCGTGAGGGCTACAATATACTAACTGTAGCAGCTATTGGAAATGTGACGATCGAGCAAAAAGCAATGCAAGGTTTCTTGGCAAAGTAGATGAATGGTAGAGCCTTTTGTATATATGAATTCCATACATGCAGACGTTAGACGCTGTTCAACTCCTACATAATACTACCAAATCCAGCAGGCTACCACTGACTGGTGTAGCAGCCCGAGTCTTGCTAGAATATTCTTGCTATACTGGACTTTCCAGCTGTCACTTGCGGAAATGTCACGTCAGGGGCGGATGCATGGTCTATTATTATTATCCGTTAGAGGCTTGAAATCGCCCATTATGTGGTATACACTTCTTTACAATTTCGCAAAAGTTGCCTTCTTTTTTTGCAGCGTGGCCTGAATAGCTACCGTTGGGTCCGGTGCTTGAACCGCTGCTGCATTCCAAATGCGGGTAAACTCCAATCCTAAATCCAATCAGCTTCTATTCCCCAACTTTTATAATTTGATTTACCTTCTTGGATGGTGTGGTCGATGGAGTAGTTAATTATGGCTTTGGTACCCTGTACAGCTAATGGTGACTTCTCCGCCATCAGAGCCGCCAGCTTCAATCCCTCCGCAACAGCTTCTGCCTTAGTTGGTAGTACGGTTGATATGAAGCCCTGCTTCAACGCTTCTTCGGCACCAAATATGCGCGCAGTATAGGCAACCTCCTTGACCCAGCTGAGACTTCCAACAATCTTTGGCAGGCGTGTAAGTGTTCCAATATCAGCGGCGATGCCTGGGCGCGTTAGAATCTGAAGAAGTCTACAGGTGGAAAACGGGTAGATACCAATATCAACTTCCTTGACAGAGAACTTGGTGTCCGCAGTGCAGAGGCGGATATCTGCACAGGAAGATATGTCGATCGCGATGCCATATGATATTCCATGCAAGACAACTATTACCGGCTTCTCGCAGGACTCAACACTTCCAATTGCATCTTGGAACTCCTTAATGAAACGTCTCATGGCTAAGGCCCTTCTGGCTGGGTCGGCAGACTCATCAAAAGTGGTGAAATCGTCTGTGCTCATGAGGTCAAGGCCGGCGGTAAATGCTCGGTCCCCGCGACCAGACAGGACCACCGCCCGAACTGACGAGTCGATTGAAAGCTTTTTAAAAATGTCACCATATTCTAACCACATTCTGTTCGCTCCCCGTCAGATCCTGAAGCTCCATTCGGAAGATAGATATCTGGTTTAGAGTATTACGCTGTGTTGAAAGCATTCAGTTTAGACGGTCTGTTGATTTCCACATGGGCGACATTAGTGGTTGGGAAAGTGACGACGAAGTGGGAGTACGAGCTGTAGTTTGCCATGATCGATAGAGTTATGCGGTGATCTGATTGTTCGAATGGAAAGCTGCTGTACTCACGAGCAGTGCCTATGTAGCCGCCCAAGTGCTCAGTCGCACGTTACAGTACCGATACAGTGCCGAATCACCGAAGCATGTATGTACATATCATGTGATAATAATTCGATTCGGATTCCGCTTATACCATTGAACAGCTAATTGGCGGGAGGTTCGAACAATCCGCGAAATTAGGTGAGAGGAGAGGGAGAGAATAGAAATATGTATGATGCGCGGGCTGTGGAGCGCGGACTGGCAAGAATGTGCACATTTGTCATTACCATCAAGTTCTCGACTTGATTTTCTGGAGTTCCCACGCTAACCGAAGGGTGGTGGCGGGGGTGGGGGACCAGCGAATGCAACCTTCTTGTGTTGAGATCCAAACATGTAATATCGGTGCATCCACAATTCCACGATGTGGAATGTCGCCGACCTCGGTGGTTCTGGATTTTTTAGGCAATAATAAAGTGTTTATGGGACAACGGAATCAACCCGAGTCTGCCGCTGTTTAAGTGTTGATTGAAACGACATTTATTATAGCAACATTGAAGTACTGTCAGATGCGGCGGCAGTGCTGCACCACGTAGAGTATAGGTACCTATGTACCTCTCAACTTGCTTAGTACCTTAGGTAGGGAGCTACCTATCATGGAACCGAGGTACAGAACCACCCGGGCATGTTCATGTCTCCATGAAAGAGAAACATCGTCAAAATTACGTTGTGCGCTTACTTGTGAAGTTGACGACCTCCACCCTTATCGGACTGCCGCTCACCGATACCAGGATCCCAGATAAGCAGGAAAGTGGCGCCAAAGTTCGGATTGCTATCTCTCTGGGCTGAGCAGGCCTTAACGGATGATGCCCTGATTGCGCGTGGGGATGGGGGGTAAACGAAAGACCGGTGTAACAGAAGTTCAAGCATCTTCGTGATCTCCTTGCTCGGTTTAGGAGCAAGTCGTTTGAAAATTCTCGTGCCAAAACAGTGGACGCAGAGGGCAACGGCGACTTGAGTGTCCCCAGACGTGGATATATTCGCCGTGGCGGGCGAAAGTCCACAAATGCGGAGAAATAGTAATGCCTGGCCGCGGGTTTGTCGGATCGGACGGACTAGACTTCAGTAGCCGCCGAATTGATTCAATATTGACAGGCCAGTAAAGCAGCAGGGGTTGAAAAAAACATGATAGTAAAATTTCAAACAAAATATTGCAATCTATTGGAGTCTGTAGCTGTGGCTGGGAGTTTATACGGGCCTAAAATTCAATCAAAATGGCAGATTTGTACGCGACAACTACGGGTATCTTCCAGAAGCTAATGTCACATCGATGCGGACTGAGGGTTCCGATGATCAGGTTCACTGCAATCTGTACTCTATAGAGAAGGAGGCAAAGAAGAAGGTGGGGAGTAAAGGTTTGTATCCCATCATGCTTAATGTGGTACAAAGAGAGCATCAAACATCCTTGGATTCCATTTGAAGATGGTCCAAAAAAGCAACATGAAAAGAAAAAAACAATTAAAAAAAACCCACCGAATCGGGAACTGTACTAAGTGCTTGGCTTGCGTACCCACGTTAACCCCTCCATCCCGCTTACCACTGACTAAATAAAAAAACTTAGGATACGACCAACGCTTCAAGAGGAACTCGGGCTGGGCTGTGTGGCGCTGACTGATAGCCGATGACTGCTAGGTCCAATATTGGTCGCTCAGTCGGTGGGTGCGAGGAGGTGTTAAAAATCCTTTTAAAAGATCCATTGCTCCCGCCTTCTCTGTCTTTCACTACTACTCAACCCAACCTAACAACGCCAGTCTTCCGCCGTTACATCTATCGCACAACCTTTATCCACTCCTGAGCTTCTTTCATTGCTGTTTTTACAGTTCTAGATAGTCAAACACGCCCTTCATCATGGTTAGTCTGACCTCATCATCCTTCTCATTCAAATCCATAAAACCAGCAGAATTGCCCTGGTCTACGCGTTCTTTTTACTGTATCACTGACTCTTGTTTTGTCTACCACAGGCCAGCACTACCGTCACATCCAACACTGCTACTGTTGGTTTACCTGCGTCGCAATGAACATTTTCTTGTTCGCGATACTGACCAGGACTTAACCGCATAACAGCTGCAGAAATATATGGACTTGCCCCAGAAGGGACTTGTCCAAGCCGAGTACATCTGGATCGATGGATCCAACGGACTGCGAAGTAAAACTAAGGTGAGTCAGCTTCCACTGTTCGAATCTACAGATCCTTTGCCGCTACCTGTTGGGGCTGGCGGCCATTTGTAAAAATTTGACAGTGCAAAAAATTGTTGCAAACGTGATTCTAATTGTTATTTGTAGACACTCAGCAAGCAGGTGACCTCAATCGACGAACTTCCAGAGTGGAACTTCGATGGTTCCTCCACCGGACAGGCACCTGGAGAGGATTCCGATATCTACCTTCGACCTGTCGCTTTCTTCCCCGACCCTTTTCGTACTGGAGACAACATTCTTGTTCTTTGCGAGTGTTGGAACCCCGACGGCACCCCAAACAAGTTTAACTACCGTCACGAGTGCGCGAAGCTCATGGAAGCCCACCTCGACCTAAAGCCTTGGTTCGGTCTAGAGCAAGAATACACCTTGTTTGATGAGTTTGGTGCTCCTTACGGATGGCCCAAGGGTGGTTTCCCAGGCCCCCAGGGTCCTTACTACTGTGGTGTTGGGACTGGCAAGGTCTACTGCCGTGACATCGTCGAGGCTCACTACCGTGCTTGCATGTACGCTGGTGTCAATATCTCTGGTATCAACGCTGAGGTTCTGCCTTCGCAGTGGGAGTTCCAAGTTGGACCTTGCTTGGGTATTGAGAGTAAGTTATTGCAATATAGTTAAGAGATTCAGTGACATGACTGACAATATGTCTAGTGGGTGACCACCTCTGGATTGCTCGTTACTTACTCCACCGTGTTGCTGAGGACTTTGGTGTGAAGATTTCGTTCCACCCTAAGCCCATCCCGTGAGTATTCTGATTCTGTAATGTGTTGTAGAGTTTGGAATATTAACGGGCTTTTAGTGGTGACTGGAACGGTTCTGGATTGCACACCAACTTCTCAACCGAAGAAATGCGAAAAGAGGGCGGTATTAAGGCTATTCATGAGGCTATTGCTAAGCTTGAGAAGCGTCACAAGGAGCACATCGCCGTTTACGGTGACGACAATACCCTGCGTCTTACCGGTAAGCACGAGACGGGTAACATCGAGGCATTCAGCTTTGGTGTTGCTGACCGTGGCTCATCCATCCGTATTCCCCGGTCGTGTGCCAAGGAAGGCTACGGTTACTTTGAGGACCGCCGCCCTGCCTCCAACGCTTGCCCTTACCAGATCACCGGCATCATGGCCGAGACTTGCTGCGGTGCTATCTAATGGGTTTCCTGGGTTGTTTTCGTTTTTTGTTTGTGGAATACGATTTCTGTTTTTAGGGTCTGTTTTGTTTTTCGTTGGATGGGTTTCCAAGGGGAAAACTCTGTTAAAGGTTGCAAGGCGAAATCGCTTGGACGTAGGTCTGCAGATTTCACTTTAAGGCAGGTGTATCATGGGAATTGGAACTGGCACGTGAATTGGCGTGTGTGGATAGATAGATTAGTCTAGCCAATTGACGAATTGAACAAATAATCATCTAGTTATCCTCGGTGCACGGTATAGGGTTCATGATCGGAATCCCACGTTAAGCTGTCAGGAACGTCACTACGGTTAGATCAGTCAGTGCAGGACGGCCAAGGCTACGTTGGAAAGCCTATCACTACTGGTCCATATCATTATCGATACTGCGGGGCGGAGTTTTCCCTCAACTGGATAGCAATATCACCTATGTTAATCCGTGATGTACTTAAGTATGTACTTCCTACTTCTGCTCGGAGCTCATCACGTGAAATATGCACCGATCGGTGCACTGGAGGGGTTTGATTGGTTGGCTATCACACGCGACAAAGTCAGATTGCGAGAAGCGAAACTCTAAACATTGTGATGGTGGAGGAGCCAATCATAGTATTACAGCATATCCGCTGGTGGAAGGGGATGAGGGGAAGAAAAGCAAAAGGCTTAAAAGTCCTGGTTACTCTACATATAACTATTGGAGTATGGCGGAACTGCTAGGTTATTGATACCATGTGCCATGCTTTGGAAGGCGGAGTCAAGCGGGCTGTGTTAAACATTCCTAAAGTGCCGTTTGATCTCAATATCAATAGACCGGGGGTTCCTTGCTATAGTAACTGTTGGAAATATCTGGAACCGAAAGGATAAAGAAAGTTGCCCTCTATCATATGAATCCCATCCGTCAGACATTTTGTGACATAAACAAAGAGAGGCAAATAATTATTGGTATCCACATGCGTTGTTTTGAAGGCTCGATTCAAATCTTGCACCCAGCCACATACCTGGCGCCGGGGTATATCGGCCGTGACGAAAATTATTGTTGTTGTCTGATCCACTCCAGCACAAGCCCAATGTCTTCACTCGCTCGTAAAGCTTTCTTGATAGCATCGGTGTCGACACCTACACTGCTGTCATTTCGAGCTTCCTCTGTTGACGATGTGCGTAATTTCAGTTCCGCATTCCTACCCACTTGTAGCTGCAGGTTTGCTATACTAGATGACTTATTGGGAAATACAATGCGTAATCCGAAGCTGTGTTCGGGCTCCAACATGATATCCACTGGAAGTGCATTGCTAGACATGCTCTCGTCATCCATAGCGCCGTCATCTTGCAGAAACGAATTTAGATCATCCAATACATCGACCTTATTGTCTTTCTCGGCCGGTTGTGGAGGGGGCTCTAAAGAACCTGGAGAGACGAAACAGCTTTCTAAAAGGGTTGTGAGGAGGGCGAATTGACGCAGAACCTGGAAGATCTTCAACAGGTCTCTAGGATGTGAGAAGGGTATTTCGGAGACTCGGCGTCCAACAACTGGTTTCAAATGAGAATTTTGAAGTTGGTAACGATGTAAGATGCCTTCTTCGTTTTCATCGCGACCGGAAGTGGATGTGGAATGAGGTACATATACTCGTCGGTATATGCTCTCATTTTCGGATACGTTGGGAAGTATCAGATTTTCCAGCTGCCCATCGGGACCCAACATGAGGTTCGGGTGAATCGCATGCTCTTCATGCCATGGAAGTACAACGGGCGGATCGAGACGTGCTACGAAACGTGCAGACGGAGGTCGGGATTGTGATGGATCTCCAGCAACATCCATTACGTCTTCAAGAGGAGGTTCTAGCCAATCGGTCGTAAGTTCTTCTATATCGCCGAATAAATTGTCCTCCCTGACCGCTGTCAGCAAAAGGTAAGGCTTCAGGACATCGAGGTATCTGAATTCTCATACTTGGGTTTTTTTACTTCGTCAGATACCCAGTGACTTGTTGCGCGGACAGGAGTTATTGAGCTTATGCCCATTGTCCCGAAATCGGGCGGTACCTCTTCCACTTCTATTAAGACCCTCCATAGTCTCTGACCCTCCTCTGAACTGTCACCCTCTTCAGACTTGTTGCTCAGAGCCCTCCTCTCTTTCCAGTAGTCGATGCTGAGCCCTACCTTGCCTCGAATGTGCATCCTTGGCCTCCCGCTACCAAAGCACAGCGCCGTAATCTCCCCACCCATGTTGTCCCTTTCATATTCGTATATCTTTTGTAGACTCTGATAAATTCCGGTTATCGCGGTGAAACAATTCAAGCTTGTGCTGAGCTTGTCTGTGCGGTATAGTCGGTTGAGATTGTCGGAGAAGTCGGAGAGCGAAGGAGTGAATAACGCTGTTCGACCAGGTATCTTAGGTTCCGGTACGAGATTCTTTCGGAAAATTGCGGCTGCCTGGGGAGCTAGCCCACCCGACTGGCCAGCAGTACTCCCGAAGTCCAGTTGGACGCGCACGATTTTGTTACCCGAGTGTTCAATCTGCATGTTGTCAGAGAGCTCTCACTGGTTGGATAACGTTTTGTTTGTATTGGCTGGGTACATCGAGTAAGAATATTTTGGCAGCGAGTGATAGCCTAGTTACGCCTGGCGTATCCGCATCTTCTTTGTAACACTCCAACCTCAGGAGCCCTTAGTAGTTGGCAGAGTAACGGGGGTATGAATCTTACCCCATTCCTTTGGCAAGCCGCTCCACTGCAGGTATACTGATACGGCCTGGCTTCGACGCCAACAGCTTCAGTATTTCTGCTAGCTCTCTCTTCTTATTCTCGTCTGGTGGAAGCTGCGGCATCTGCGGCGTTCCTATACCTCCCCCAATATTCATAGGAGGACCTCTCAGGTCGACACCTAACGCCGCGAGCATGCCAGGAGAGTTAAAGGGTGCCGAAGAAACCGGAGATCTATGCTTTGCAAGGAGAGTGGTGACGGGTGATTGTCCAAGCAGAGCAGGAGAAAACCCGAATGAACCGACGGCATGGGAGTTGGGCGTCAGACCGGCCATTTTGGGAGTCATGCCAGTCATCTTTGGAGTTGTCATAGGTGGTAGGATGGTGATAGATGTGGATGGATTGCTGGCTGGCTGGTGGATAGGTTTCGGTTGCGGCTGAGAACTTTATTTTGAGCAACCCCCGCTTCACTTAATAGCACCATTAAGCCTTCTACAATCACAATCCTTCACAATGATCCTACAAACTGTGCATCTGGAAAACATACCGCAGTCTCATGAGGTGCATATTGCTGCGTTTAAAGATGTTATTAATGCATCATTCTTGCGCGATCAGCTCCTGGCTGGCAATGCAGACTTCGAGTACGCGTTTGTAGATGCCAGAACTGTCGGTGACACTATTTGTCTCTGGGGATCCCAAGCTAATAAGTCTAAGATAATATCCACGGCGCATATTCTGGCGGCAGTTCACCAAGCTGTGCACAAGTTTCTTATCACAGAAAAGCTTCGTACTAGGAACGTTCACTCAGAAATCGTTTTCTGTTTAAGTCCGAATAATAACGTTCGTTCTCCAATCACTGCGGAGGTTCTGGATCTCCATGTTTACATGTTCGTTCACAGATCTCGGAGTCATTCCGCCGCTTCGGCTTATCTGACACCACAACCTCAATCATATGTATCAAGATCTCAAGTCCACAGAAGCCGATATCATCTGCGGACGTGGAGCGCTTTCTTGCTGAAGTGGTAAAGGGAACACCTATAGAGTTCAGCGATGATGTTATCGCGCAGGAAACAGATTCAGCAAGAGTTAGCAAATGCTATAAGATGAAGGGAAGCAAGAATGAGGTTACTGAGGATCTTGAATTGGAAGTACTGGGAAAGCTAGTAATGAGAGCAGTTGGATAACATAGAAGGGATAAACGGGCACAACAGGAATTCCATTTTACAAGAGTTCGCAAGTTGACTCTACACTCAGACTTCTTTACACTCAACCTTAGGTATTACACTCCGAAATTTCAGTACTCCCTTCACCTTGCTATCATACATAAAGTAATCTCAAACCAGAACGTAGTATTTTGATAAAAAAACCTGGAGTCCTTTTATTTCGGTGGCGGCTGATAGTTGCCTAGCGCTGGAGGGCTACCAGCACCAGGAGGTCCACCCATTGCCATACCTCCAGAGGGTGCAGGGAAAGGGGCCGGAAAACCACCTGGTGGAATCTGGAATGGCGGTGGTTGCCCAGGCATCACCGAGGGCGGTATTTGACCATCTCCCATCACGGGTAACCCGGGCATTCCGGGCATCGGAGGGGGAGGAGGTAGACCGCCGGGAAACTGGGGAGCAAAAGCTGGAGCACCGGGCATTGGTGGAGGCGGGAAAGGCGGCAGGCCGGGCCGACCAGGAGGTGGGAACACGCCAGGAAGACCGCTTGGCGGAGCAAAACCGAACGGTGGTGGCGGTAGCGGTTGGCCGGGACGAGCTGCTATCGTTTAGTTCACAAGGGCATAGAAACGGTGGACATGGGAATATACGTGGAAATCCTAAGCCCGTTGGTGGCAGCGGGAATCCAGGCTGTCCAGGTAACCCCCCCGGAATCATTCCGGGCATCATGCCAGGCATAGGCATAGTTTGCCCTTCCGCAGCATATGAGCTCGTAATCGAATCAATAACGGACTGTGCCTTCTCATGACCGATTTCTAACAATGACGCGCGGTGTCTGTCAGTACCATCAATTCCATAATTTGCAGGCGCGGTAGTAAATACGCTGGTAGTACTCGACAACATTCCGAAGGTGATTGCGACCGCTGTTGTGTGCCTTGCGGACGCTTATGGAGTCGTGAGTGAGGTAGACATCGCAATAGTCACCTAAACCTTAAGTATATACCGTAGACTGAATTCACAAGAGGGAGCTTACAGAAAACTAGGTAGATTAGTGAGCGAATCTCCACCAGAATGTAATATGAGAGCTAGATACTTACATTTGGGCATTGTGCGATCGAAGATGGTTAAGGTGGTGGCAAGTATGACGCGAAGCTTCACGTCTAGACGATGCTCTGGAGTGCTATATACTTTAGGGTATTTAACAGTATCCTATTGCCCGGCTTTATGGTTACCCGACTATTTACTTGCTCCGTCACTACTTCTCACCTCATTTGAGTTACACAGACAATAAATATTGAATTGAAATCTATTAGAAAGAAAATGAAAACATAACTGTTTGGACAGCCACCTGAGTATAAAAGAGCCAGGAGAACTAAAAATATAAATATTTAACAGAGTATCTAAGATATTTTCAGAATACTGAAATATTTAAATATAGTAGAAATAATATATAATATAGAAAGTATCACTCTATGGTTAGTGGTTCAAAGTAGTTTGCTTCCTTGATTCAGGACTTGCTTCAAAGGTTGATAAGTGAAAAGCATTAGTCAAAATATAGAAAAATTACTATAAAGATTCAAAACAAAAAAAAATTGGCTTTTCTAATAAGTATATTGTTAAAGCTTGTTTTTTTACTGAAAAGATTGATGTCTTTCTACCCTTGAAGGTATTCAAGGTCTTTATACCTTTATCCTCTCACTAATAAAATATATCTATCTATTCTTTTCACTAGAACTTCCATACCTTGTCAATCCTTAAGTCAATACAATTAAAGATTCAAAGTTTAGAGTTCTAGAGATTATAAAAACAATCTATATACAGATATTTTGATAACTATAAAGGTTGACTATAGCAAATAGTACAGAATTATAAATTAAACTAAGATATTGCTGATGCAACCAAGAGGCTTGATCCAGAATTCATCAGCAAAATATAATTCTTGCTCCAGCAGGCTTCCAGAGGCTTCTGATGCCACAGTTGTGTTGAGTGACAATCGATAGTGGAATAATGATTGGCAAATAATATAAAAAATAAAGCACGATGAAAATGAAATCACGTTTCAAATGGAGGCTAAAGTATGATGAAAATGAAATCATGTTTCGAAACAGTGGCTATAGCATGATCAGAATGAAATCAAGTTTAGAGTCAGAGTTTTATGGGAGATGACAGAATTATATGAAAGCAGTGTACAAAGACAGCAGAAGTTCAGATGTATTATGGAACGAGTGAGATTGGTGTATATAAACCAGGTGTTCGGCAGAGGATATGTTTGTTTCTTCACTTGTTCTCTTCTCTATAAAACAATCAATTTGCTTCAGCTTTCACTTCATTCACACTCAGTGATTCTGGATTGAGTCCCTGCGTACAGTCTTTGCCCTTGTAGCTACAGGCTACCCCCAGACCTCTTAGCCATCTGGCTTTCCGTTTTCCTAACCCTTGGAACCCTGAGCCCTGAACCCTCAACACCCAGCCCTGAATCTTTGAAACCTGGAGTTACTAGAGCAGTTGGGTGCACTTTGGAATATATGCAAGGTTTTGGAGGCTGCTGCAGCTTAGGAGGGCTCTCCCGGAGCCTCCAGGAGTGTGTGAAAGCCTTTGAAAGTGCTGATACAAGGTTCTAGAGCCTTCAGAAGTACTGGTACAAGGTTCTGCAGCTTTAAAAAGCAATAGTATAAGGTTCTGGAGGTTCTGGAAGTACTGGGACCAGGTTCTGGAGCCTCCGAGAGTGCCAGCACACAATTCAGATCACTTCAAATGCTCCGGTTTAAGCTTCTGGAGCATTTGAAAGGGATAGTGTCATGGTTGTACTGAGTGACGATTGGTGGTGGTGTGATGATCAGTGAGTAATATAAAAGATCGAGTATAACAAAAATGAAATCAGGTTTCGAACGGTGACTAAAGCACAATGAGAATGAAATCAAGTTTGGAATAGAGACTAAAGCATAATGAAAATGATATCAAGTATTGAATGGAGGGTAAAGCATAACCAAAATAAAATCAAGTTTCAAATCAGGGATATAACGGAATTGTGCAACAGCAGTGTACAAAGAAAGTAGAAGTTCAGATGTATTATGAAATGAGTGAATCACTTTATATATGCCAGGCATTAGACAGAAGATAAGTGGCTTTCTTCACTCATTCTTTCGTCTATAAAACACTCGATTAGCTTTGGCTGTCCTTTCTTTCACTCTCGGTGATTCTGGATCGAGTCTCTTACATACAGTCCTCGTGCCCTTAGCTACAGGCTATCTTGGATTCTTTAGCCTTTTTGGCTTTTGGTTTTTATAACTCCTAGAACCACAAGTCCTGAACCCTTAATATTTGAGCCACAAACCCTTCACAGTGGACGCCTAATTTGGTATAATAGCAGGCCTTGGGGAATCTTAGCAAGGATTCTTGAATGAATGGCAGAGGGTAACAGTTTTTCATTATTTCTTCATTTAGGCCTCGGTCATCAACACAGAGTCTTAAGCCTCCCTCAGGCATTGGACCGAAGAGTACTAGAGCTTCACAACGTGATGAAGATAACCGCATAAATCTCTTGAACAAGTGCCTCTCTATCTATTCTTTTAAAACATGTTGTTCGTTTCAAGATCAGCTGTTAATATGTCTGAACAGTATCATAAAGCCATCCCGTAATTTGATTTTGTGATCATAGAATCGATGTGATTGAAGTGGTTCTGCAATTACCCTACTGAACAAGGGTAGGAACTTGTGGAACTTCTTAAGAATGACTTCTTTGAAAGGCTTTTTCTTTAGATTCCTTATTTCCAGGGCTTTGTTAATCTTGTAGAGCATGACAGCATAAACCTTGGGTTTCACCTTTTTCACTTTTCTCATACAAGGTGAAATGGCTACTGCCCAGATGTCCGATTTGCATTTCTCCAGATCCGCTGTTGTTTCTAAATGATTGCCCTATACTGATATACTTGAATGCTGTTGGCAGTGCTTTTGGCAGTGACTGCTTTCGAAGCCAATCCTTCGGTGCTGCAATTCAACTATGATAATGTGGAGATGTAACAATGGGAATCCAAGAACAATTGAGTAATGTCCTAACTTTGTTATGAAAGTTGCTACTTGCTTCTGATGTCATCATATTTCTATGTTCAACTTGGCCATAGTTGTGATGGTTGCTGACATGATGGGTCTTTCATCGATAACCTCTAGTTCTCTTGATTATTGTAATTCCTTCTCTTTCAACTGATGATAGGTAACAAAATCCATATCTACAAATGCTATTCCTGTAGCTTTGTATTTGATTAGAACATGTGTATCGATTCATCTGTCTTTCATTCTCTGCCAACATTTAACAAAATGATATTTGCTTTCTATTAACGACATCGGAATTTCTGCACTACTAATTGAAAACTACGAAATTCCAAAACACAATTTAACAACTATATATTACGGGGGTACTCCTGCGTGTGTAGAGGCACACTGATAGCGACGTACGCGGTGTCGATATAGTCTGATCTTGACGACTAAGACGAAGCTGAAGAAGTGGATTTCGATGGTAGTTCGTTGTAGTCGTTGGGGAGTGTGTACGTATACTGGCATACGCGGAGTACGGCCACTTATCTAGAAATCAAAGGAGTCTTGGAGGTAGTCTTCAGAAGACTCGTTGTATTTGCGTTCCGAGGGATATTCGTCAGTCTCGCAAAAGTGGAGGTAATCGTCCACAAGGTTGTTGTATCGCAGAAACTCGAATAGAAAGTCTAGGTGGGCTTCGGTTTCGCAATACTGATGCAAGTAGGCAGCATTGAAGATAATGATATCTTCATGCGAGTATTGGGACATAGATAATATAATATTCTTAAGGTAAAACACTTAATAATATTTCAGGTGGTTTTCCGCTGTTGTTGTTCTGACTGTGGATTGCTGATAGAGCTTGATCGTTGTGTTTAAACAGGAGTTTAAGGTGGTCTTTTATAGGTGAGCATTTCCCGCCAGAGGTATATCAGTAAGACATGACGGTACTTCTTTATCACTATCATGTGTGTGTATAGGACTATCTCGATATCACTCAGTCCACCATAGTGGGTGTTCGCATAATCACCGATCGTTGCTACAGAGCCAATATCGGTAGATAACTGCGGAGAGTTCCATTTGACAATGTGTAGAGGTGTAAGCCTCTACCAGGCATTCCAAAGGTTATGCTGCATAGTATGACATTGCTGACACGCATATGGGACCATTACTTCGTATTCGTTATCTTGCTTCTGCATGAGTGGAATAGTGATCAAAGATTTAATGAGCTACCAACCCATACTTTGCCACGTACCTAGCATCATCGTGTCTTACCCGTATTCCCAGTAGGGTGGTGCACTCTCTCAGTTATCGTGTTTGCAAACGCGACGGAGCTGGGGATTGACGGTCAAGGTCCGAACACTTATCTTTGAGGTAGGAATAACTTCTGGGGCGCAGTTAGCTTATCTCCGTTGATTACTTGTCTCGAGAGTTAGCAAAGTTCCGCATACTAAGATAGTATCGTTCATCTAACTATCACGGGGAACCAACTTAGGTTTCTGAGGATAGTTTTATCCCGGTAATAGTTTGATATGAGGTAGTGTTGGTCTGATTTGTAATGCACAGCTGATCCGATGATTCCTGCAAGGCAATTACGTTACTTCGGCAGTATGGTTTTGTGTGTCTCATGCCTTGATCAGCACCAAAGGTGTTATCCGTTGATCGCTGTGAGATCAAACATGCATACTGTCTCTCCGTGGTTCAGCCAGTCCACTTTGGTAAGACACGGTATTGAAGCTTAGAATATTATGGAAATTTCACCCGGCTTTATTAAGCCTTCCACTTACTCATGAGTAGACATTCCAGGGGTGTATTCTCATCCTTCAATGCATGCCGTCGTTGGTGAGCCTGGGAGACTAAGTTTCATGTACCTTGTATGCATGATAGGAGGAAACCCCTAATACTATAGACAAAGGAAATTCGTGCCCAGCGCAATGGCCATTCTTATTGCACTGGCCTAAATTTTCCCAACTCCACTTTCTTCTTCCTTCCTTGATTTTAATTTTTTTCAAATGAATTGATATCCACTTGGCCCAAGGCTGCCTTCAACTTCCTGGGGTATGACACTGCATAATGCCTGCTGTCTCCACAGTACATACCAAGTCCTCCTTCCCTGCGTCTTTTTTTTTCTTCAGGGTTAATTTTTTTTCCCTGGATTGCGGAGAGGTTCATTGGAGTGGGACCATGATATCTTGCCATGGCCCCGGCAGGTACTGTTTCCAGGGTTGATGGGGCAGATGTGCTGTTGTTTGCGGTTTCTGACTTCTTGTATACCATTGTCCATCTTCCAGATTGTTTTTCAACAGCTTGACTATGTTAGGGGTTTTCTCCTATCATGTGTACAAGGTACATGAGGCTTAGTCTCCCCGGCTCGCCAACGACGACATGTGTCGAAGGATGAGAAAACACCCCTGAGGTTGTCTACTCATGAGTGAGTGGAAGGCCCAACATAGCTGGGTGCAATTCCCATAATATTCCAAGCTTCAATAACGCGTCTTACCAAAGTGATCTAGCTAAGCCACAGAGAGACAGTACGCACATTCGATCTGACAGCGACTGAAGGATCACACCTTCGGCACTGACTGAGGCATGGGACACACAAAACCATACTGCCGAAGTAATGTAATTGCCTTGCAGGAATCTCCGGGTTAGCTGTGCATTACGAATCAGACCAGCGCTACCTCATATCAAACTACATCAAGACAAAGGTTTTGCGTATGTAGACACCATACACCCCTACATAAGCGGCTTTTGCGTTGCATACGGTGGTAAGAACCCCTGTAACAGTGGGTGCGTTGGGAAAAACTTTTCTTAAGAACAACTTACCTGGTTGTCAGAACAACTTAGGCCATCGCATAATCATTACCCCTATTGCTTCGCTCTGCCGGGAAATTTCTCCTAAGTCCCAAACTCTCATGATAATCTTAGACCAGGTACTCTAGATTCGATGCTATACCAACTTACTGCATTGCTCCTGCAACCTGCTCCTGTGACTGCTCCAGCAACTGCTCCAGCAACTGCTTCTGCTTCTGCTCCTCTTCTAACTTTTGCAGTTCTTCTCCAAATCCAACGTGGATATACCCAAACGATTCCGCTTGTCAAGTAGGGCTAGACCGGGTACTCTAGACATGATGCTACAGCAACTTACTGCATTGTCAGTGTGACCTGCTCCTTCGCCTGCTCCTGCTCGTGCTCCTGCTGCGCTGCTAACGTTTGTAGTTCTTTTCCGAACCCAACGTGGATACGCCCAAACGATTCCTCTCGTCGAGTAGGACTAGACCAGGTACTCTAGATACGATGCTACAGCAACTTACTGCATTGTGAGTTCGACTTGCTTCAGCTCCAGCTCCAGCTCCAGTTCCACTTCTAACTTTTGCAGTTCCTCTCTGAACGGAACGTGGATACGCCCACACGATTCCTCTCGTCGAGTAGGACTAGACCGGTACTCTAGACACGATGCTACAGCAACCTACTGCATTGTGAGTCCGACCTGCTTCTACTCCTGTTCCTGCTCCCGCTCCTGCTCCAGTTCTTCTTCTAACTTTTGCAGTTCTTCTCCAAACGGAACATGCATACGCCCAAACAATTCCTCTTGTCGAGTAGGGCTAGACCGGGTACTCTAGACATGATGCTACAGCAACTTACCGCATTGTCAGTGTGACCTGCTCTTGTGCCTGCTCCTGCTCCTGCTCCTGCTCCTGCTCCTGCTCCTGCTTCTGCTCCTGTTCTAACTTTTGCAGTTCTTCTCCGAACCCAACGCAGATATACCCAAACAATTTGTCTTGTCGAGTAGGCCTAGAACGAGTAATTTAGACATGACCCTGCAGCAACTTGCTGCATTGTGAGTCCGACCTGCTCCTGCTCCTGCTCCTGCTCCTGCTCCTGCTCCAGTTCCTCTTCTAACTTTTGCAGTTCTTCTCCGAACGGAATGTGGATACGCCCAAACGATTCCTTTCGTCGAGTAGGGCTAGATCGGGTACTCTAGACACAATGCTACAACAACTTACTGCATTGTCAGTGCGACCTGCTTCTGCTCCTGCTCCTGCTCCTGCTCCTGCACCTGCTCCTCTTCTAAATTTTGCAGTTCTTCTCATCAAATGGATCGAGACTGGGTATTCAAGGTGATTAAGCGATGTGTGAGGATATATCTGTATATAGATTAATTAAAATTATTTTAAACCAAACTTATTGAATCATTGTGATGAAAAATACAATAACTGTATGGAATACAAAGCCAATCGTAAAAATTGTTGTGACAAGTTGTTGCATAGGTAGGGATTCTGCCGATGGTTGTTGCCTATGTACGGGGCAGGTTCCGGTGGGTGCATTGGGTGCGTTGTGAACGTACGTAGGCACCGAACTAGTGATAGCAACGGGTCCGGGTTACCCAGCCGCGGTCCGGTTCGGAACCGGACCCATGGCCCCGGGCGGTTCTGGAACCGCCAAGGAACCGAACCACCCAATCACAGGCGGTTAAAAACCGGAACCGAACTGTAACCCGCCGGGTTTTGGCGGGTTTTACCTGCAACAGAGCCTCATTTTTCATCGGCCCCAATAATTACAGCTTTTCTGCTCCAATTAAGTATTTGAGTTCTGATTGGATCGCGACATGTTCTATACGTAGATTATGCAGTTTGTGACGCTCTTTCACCTCCCGCTCTCCGATTTGCGATACAATTAGTATTCGTTGAGTCGCTGTGAAATAAAGCCGAAAATGCGGCCAAAATCGACTGTTTTTCGCAGCGACTCCACGAATACTGATCGTATCGCAAATCGGAGAGCGGGAGGTGAAAGAGCGTCAAAAACTGCATAATCTATGTATAGAACATGTCGCGATCCAATCAGAACTCAAATACTTAATTGGAGCGATAGTTTTAGAGAAGAAACCCGCCAAAACCCGGCGGGTTACAGTTCGGTTCCGGTTTTTAACCGCCTGTGATTGGGCGGTTCGGTTCCTTGGCGGTTCTGAACCGGAACCGACCCGGACCCGTAATTTGGAACCGTTGCTAACACTACACCGAACGCAGGTCGGACTTTTTCCTGATGTAGTACTGGGATAAAACTTTCCTCGGGAAAAATTAAGAAGATTCCCGAGATAGTTGGACGAATGATACTATCTTAGTATGAGGGACTTTGCTATCTCCTGAGACAAGTAATCAATGGAGATAAGCTAACTGCGCTCCGGTAGTTGATTCTACCTAAAAGATAAGTGTTCGGATCTAGACTGTTGATCCCCAGCTCTGTCGCGTTTGCAAACACGATAACTGAGAGAGTGCACCACCCTACGGGGAACACGGGTAAGACACGATAACACTAGGTAGGTGGCAAAGTGTGGGTTGGTAGCCCATTAAATCTTTGATCACTATTCCACTCATGCAGAAGAAAGATAACTAATACGAAGTAATGGTTCCATATGCGTGTCAGAAATGTCATACTATGCAGGATAACCTTTGGGATGCCTGGTAGGGGCTTACACCACTACATATTGTCAAACGGAACTCTCCACACTGAACTACCGAGATCGGCTCTGTGGCAACGATCGGTGATTGTGCAAACACCCACTATGGTGGACTGAGTGTTATTGAGATAGTACTATACACACACATGATAGTGATAGAGAAGTACCGCCACGCCTCACTGAGATACCTCTGGCGGGAAATGCTCACCTATAAAAGACCACCTTAAACTCCGGTTTAAACACAACGATCAAGCTCTATCAGAAATCCACAGTCAGAACAACAACAGTGGAAAACCACCTGAAATATTATTAAGTTTTTACCTTAAGAATATTATTATTATTATACCTATGTCTGATTACTTGCGTGACGATATTATTATCTACAACGCCACCTATTTACATCAGTATTGCGAAACCGAAGCCCACTTCGACTTCCTGTACGAGTTTCTGCGATACAACAACCTTGTAGACGATTATTTCCACTTCTGCGAGACTGGCAAGTACACCTCGCAACGCGAATACGACGAGTCTTCAGAAGATTATCTTCAAGACTCCTACGATTTCTAGGTAGCAGCCGTACTCAACGTACGCCGGTATCCATACACGCTCCTCAATGACTACGACGAACTACCGTTGAATTCCACTTCTTCAGCTTTGTCTTAGTTGTTAAAATCAGACTTTATCGACACCGAGTACGTCGATATCGGTCTGCATCTACACACGCAGGAGTACCCCATAACAGTATAATATTTCGGACGTTATGCGAAATACGAAGTTCATGAACTGTGAACTGTGTGATATAATAGCCTGCTGTGCTGCTAACATCAAAAGGGACAACATCGACTAGGTTCTAAACTGTTGCCCAGAACATTGTCCGAAGTACTGCAACAACAAGTGCAAAAGTTGCAGACACGTTCAACAATTAGCAATTACAGTCCTATGCAGAGCAAAATTTTCGGGACTATACACATTCCCATCCCGACAATTCCATAATGGCGACTCCCAGGCGCCGACTAACCTTCGGAGCGGGACGATTGGCACCCGTGTCCACCGCCATCTCGAAGTCGACCGCATCAGCATCCAAGCCCTTACCCGACTGGGTCCAGAAAATACAGGACCAATATCAGCAAACACGTCGGCAGTATCAGGAGATCACTCAGGACGAGGACACCAAAATGACGGACAGCGTCCAAGTGCGAGTGTCACGTCTGGATTACGAAATACGGAATCTGATCGAATGTTGCAACAACGAGAGGGAAGTAATTGAGGTCGAATTCGACGACATACGACGAGACTGCGAGATCTTTGCCCAGCAGGTCGAAACCAACAGAATGGTGGGAATTCAGGTTCTAGAAGGACATGATCATCAGATAAGGGCACTAGATTTTGTTCTCAAAGAAGCAAGAACAGGGATCGACGCCATTCAGGAACAAACTCAGCAAATCATCACAGGAGCAACGGAATAGTTTGTGAAATTAAAAGAAACAATGGATAACTGCGAAACAAAACAAAGCCAAATCAAGCTGAAACAAGCAGCATTGACAATTTTGCCCAATACCTTACAAAAAAGGATTGTTAAGTTGGAAAAATTTGTAAGGGAAGAAGTACCCAATGAAGACAATCTACGAACCATAGTTAGGAGAGTAAACGAAATCGCAGACCAAACCACCGGCCTGGCAGAAGCCGTAGCCGAAGCGAAATTCTCCAATACCACACGAGAACGAAGAGGCAGAATCAGATGAGTGCAACAATGGCAACTCAGAACGGAGGAAAGAAACAGAATTATTTCTCCAATCACAGATTCAAATGTCGCCGCAAGAGCAGGAATGCGAGGAGGATCAGGAATGGACGCAGGGGACCCAGACCCAAATCCAGAACCAGGACCAAGTGGTAATAGGGGTGTATCGATACCTAGAAGTAATCGAGGGGAACCACCACCACCACCACCAAGACGTACCAGGGGGGATCCACCATCGCCACGACCTCCAGGTAACTCAGGATCCAGAAGAAGACGGTCACGATCAAGAACTCGGGCCACGGCGACAGCAGCATCCAGGAAAAGGGATTCCAGAATTAAGTTAACAGACCCACCAAAATTTTCGGAATCAAGTACGGAGGATTTTGATGTATGGTGGATGTGCATGGAAACGTACATTGCAGACCAACCACACCTGTTTACTGGACCAGGAATTAAACTACAGTACTGCAGAGGTCGACTGGATAAGCATGCGTTGGCATGGTACATGCAATGGGAAACGGAAGCCAGCGACGGAAAACACGAATGAAGATGGTCAGCATATAGGGCAGCAATATACGCCAGATTTCACAATCGATTCCAATAGGAAACGGCGTACAAAGCAAATTTGGATGTACGGTACAATCGAAACATCCAAGATATGATGATTGAATACGATACCCTGAATGTCAAAGCAAAGATTACAGCAGTAGCCTACCGAACGATGATTATGAAGGGGCTACCACCACAAATCTTCAAACAGCTGGCAACAGTAAACCCAGCAGATGAGACAGACGAAGAATGTAGGGAACTCATCATAAATGCCGGAAAGAATGTGGAAGTGTTGCAAGCGATGCAAAGGAATTTCGGACGCATGAGGGGAAACTCGAAAGCAACCAGACGAGTCTCCGAGTCAGGGTTGATTCAGAAAAAACAAACGTTTAGAAAGCCACCGAGATTCGAAAGAAGCAAACCACAGGCAAATACTAACAGAAATCAAAATCGACCCAAGGAAACACCATGACAATTCAAAAGCGTGGCAGGAAAACCTATAAAACAAATGATAGAAGGAGTGCCGGAAGAAGAAGTGAAAAGATGAAGAGCAGCGGAAGAGTGCTTGAGATGCGCTTGGCCTTCGGATCGGAAAGGAGCCCATGGAATGATGAAATGCTTTCAGAACGTCAAGGTCACGAACGGAACGGCGGATTGTGTGAAACCAAAGACCTATCAAAAGTTGAAAGTAGGAGCATTCAAACAATTGGAGGATGAACCAATCGACACATACGAGATCGAAAGCGACAATGAGAATGAGGCACAAGTACAAACCTCGGAGGGAGAATTGCCAACTGACGATAGCAGTGAAGACATAGCAGAAGATTGGTGGAACCAAAAAGAAAATTCTTCAGAATAAAAACAACAAATAAGCGGAGGATTTTTGGCGATTAGACAGGAGAAAGCGTTTATATAGTTACCGGTCACAACCTTGAGGAGTCCGGAAGGGACGAAACCGCTGGACGGTCGTTGCGCGTTTGGAATAAGTATAAGTATAACCCCTATCCTTGACAAAGATTAGAACCTGTTTTAGGCCCAGCCATTGACGAAAGGATGGCTACGAAACGCAAACAACCATCCACGGAGGACAATACCGCAAGCAAGCGACAAAACATTAGCAATGACTTCGTTTTTTATGAAACTAAGAAAATACATAAAGTTCCACAAACCAAAGTCAGCAAAAGACCAATCTATAAGTTTTTTATCGATTATGATGATGGAACAAGAGTAAGTAAACAATTCCCTGTCTGTGCAATGTTAGACTTAGGGTCAACATCCTTCACCATATCACTGGAAGCAGCAAAAGCATTCAAAATACCAGTGGTGAGAAGAAAACATGCAATCGGAGCAAAAGATTTTGGAGGAAATAAGGTGAATCTCCCAGGATTGTATACAATCCCCCAAGGACTAGTATTCGGAAATCATCGATCACTCGAAACGTTCAAAATCGTCAAAATGCAAGAAAGATATGACGTTTTAATTCCAGCCTGGTATTTAGAAAAGCATAAAGCGCAAGAGACAAACTACAGTCATCTTCATTTCACGGAATGCGGTAGCAAATGTTACGACATGGCAAACAACATCTGCAGTGGGAAATAACCTATGATGACAAGGTAGTCTTTAGCAACAATGCAATTGTTATCGGATCAGTAATAGTAGGCGCAATAAAACACTGGCCGAAAAACTCCGACCACAGTATCACAAATGGCTACTCTTGTTCGATCCACACGAATCAGAGAAATTACCATCACATGGACCTCACGACCATGAAATACATCTAAAAACGACAGAAGATCAGATAAAAGTGGGGCCTATTTATCAATTATCCAGGGAAGAGGAAAGATTACTACGAAAATACATCCTGAAAATGATCAAAGATGGAAAAATTCAACCATCCAAGGTCACGCAGAAGCCCCAATTCTGTTCGTACCAAAACCAAATGGTCGGTCTACGGCTCTGTGTGGACTATCGACGCCTCAATGACTTAACAATCAACGACAAAACAGCCCTACCTTTGATGGACGAACTACAAAATAGAATGAAAGGAGCTACCTACATAACAAAGCTGACATGAAATCAGGATATATCTAATTCGAATGGCAAAAGGACACGAATGGAAGAAAGCCTTTCGAACAAAGTTCGGCTCTTACGAATATACGGTAATGTCATTTGGATTAACCAACACACCAGCAACATTTCAGAGATGGATGAATGGCATTCTACAACCATTCTTGGGAAGAGATGACAATGTTACGGTGTGTTATATCGACGATATCATGATAGCCACCAAAGAACCAAGGAGGAACATCACGAATATGTTGGAAAAATACTACAGGTTCTCCAAGAAAATGAATTAGTGGTTGAAATCGACAATTGTGAATTTGATCAACAAGAAGTCGAATTTTTAGGGTTTCTGGTCAGTGGAAAAGGATTAAAAATGGCACCAAGCAGGAGTACAGCGGTAACCACTTTGCCATATGCCAAAAACACAGAAAGAAGTATACATTTTATTGGGACTCTGGAATTTTTAATCG
>WHVE01000558.1:0-91499 GCA_015178995.1 Trichophaea hybrida
TCTCGATGTGTTGTACCAAGTCGACAGGGCTCCCAGGTGATCGTGGTAACCCCGCTCGAGCATCGCCGCCGCCTGCCGCAACAATCGTCAACATGGATGCACCGTAGACAACATCCATGGCTTGGATCTGTGCGCTTCTATCTTCATCGTCATCCTGGATGATACAAACCGCGTCGACCCAAAGGTACCGCTCACCAAGCTCTGCCACAAGCTGCATCGCATCTTTGATTGTCTGTGGAAACTCCACGCCTTCCAATCCGCCGACTTCAAGTCTTTGTCCAACGTTCCCCCGCGTGGTCTGGTACATCGACACGTTTTGTACACCTCCCCACACGTAGCTCAACGCCAGATACCTCAGTGGTACATCCGCACCCACCGCCACACTTCGGATCCGGTTTTCAAGTACATCAATAACCCGCAAAAACCCCGGGATCTTCTTGGCGCACCTCTCTCTCTCCCTTTCGCACTGCTCTCTATGATATTCTCCACAAATTTCCATCCACTCCTTAACCAACCCAATACTCACCTTCCTCTCCGGAACCAACCTCCCATAATGCACCTTTCCCCGCCCAACAGGTACATCATCCGCAAGCAGCTGTATCGCATTCGACGTACTTTCAGCAGAATCTAATTGGCGCTCCAGCACTTCTTGCGGTCTCGGCTCGGCAATGACCGCGAGCCGTCGGCAGCTACGCGAGGTGTCTTCGCTCACGCGGAGACAGTAGAGTGAGCATTCAATGGATTCTTGGGAGGAGACGGCGGCTATTGATATCCGCCAGGACTTTTCGATGGCGGCGAGGACGAGACGGCAGAATGCGCAGATATTGGTATTGGAAGTGATGGAATAGAGTGTACCGAGTGGCAAGGCGTCGCGTACAGCGATACCGTGCTGCAGGATGGTGGAGAAGTCAAGGCGGGTACAGATGTGGCATAGATTTTTGTCGGAGGAAGGAGGTTCTAGGTAGAAACTGGGAAGAGCGGAGCTTTCAGATTCGGCGGATCGACCCTGGTGTGGGATTTCGCTCCAGAGGTTTTGGAAAGCTGTTTTTAGGTGCTGCATTATGAGGATTTTAGTGGGCGCGGCGGGACGGGGGATCTCTGTAGTTATACTGGCACATGAAACGCAGGACTACCAAATATTGGGATGCTTCACCAATATGTCATGCGAGGTAATCGCAAACCAGTGAAGAAGCGATATATATATGCTCCATGCGCCAGGTACTAGCGCACCAAGGAAGCAGCGCGGTGATACAAGAAGCGGGGAAGAGCGGGGAATTCCTTCGCATAGACTTATAACTTTCATACAATAATAACAAGGGTTATCATCCCTCGATGTCCTCCTCATCACCACCTCTTTTCCCCATCCTCCCCACTACAAGCAAACCGCCACCCAAAACCGGCCTCTTCTGCCCCCAATGCACATCCCTAAAATTCACCAACTTCACATCCGGGTTCATATTCTACCTCCAAACTATCTCCTCTTCCTCGCCCTGCGACTTCTGCGCATACATATCCTACCTCCTCTTCCGGCCCAAAAAATGGGATCCCGCAGGTACCAAACGGATCGAAGCGCGAATGCTTGCCCACTTCCGCGACGCCTTTGATAAGTTGGTACCTTCGTCCTCGCTCCGGTTCGAGGTTCTAAATACCGATATCAACGACCAACGAGAACAGCTGTACCAGCGCCACCCAGAGATGGCAGCGAAGGAGCCCGCATTTATCGATTTCAATGTAGATATCTCGCAGCTTTCAAGAAGTATACATATTCAGGAGATGTTGTACGTGAGGAAGACGATGGACGGGAACCGGGTAGAGTGTGAAGAGGGGCTGAAGCATGGGATGGTTACACGGTGGGCGGATCTTCCGCATGCAAGAGCGTGGTTGGAAAATTGT
Organism: Trichophaea hybrida; assembly: GCA_015178995.1. Lineage (NCBI taxonomy): Eukaryota > Fungi > Ascomycota > Pezizomycetes > Pezizales > Pyronemataceae > Trichophaea > Trichophaea hybrida. The sequence continues at coordinate 1,894 of WHVE01000558.1, forward strand.
CTTGAAACCCATGGAGAGTGTAGATGGAAGACTGGCGGCGAGGCGTTGCATCCTTCAACGAAGTTTATCGATGTGCAGGAACACCGTCTCGTCAACATCACAGAGACAATGGACCCGCAATTTGTGGCACTGAGTTATGTCTGGGGTCCTCCCCCGCACCGGCAAACCGTCAGGGGAAATTTTGGGGCCCACAGCAGGCATTTACCCCCCTGTACAGACGCAGAGGACCGGCTTCCAAAGACAATCCAGGATGCGATGAAGGTGACGCGAGAGATGGGATTTCGATACCTTTGGGTTGACGCGCTATGTATCGTCCAAGACGATCCTGCGGAGGTCAAAACGCAGATCCTGCAGATGAACAAAGTGTACGGGCAGGCTGCATTTACCATCATCAACCAGGGGGGGAAGTCAGCGGATGATGGAATACCGGGCGTCTCCATACCCAGAGACATATCCGTAGAGATCCAACTTCCGAACGGGATTACGCTGGGATGCTGGGACGTTGTGGCCGATTTCTGGGAAAACGACACGGAAAAGGTTTATGGTTCCCGCGGGTGGACGCTACAGGAACAGATGCTTTCGAGAAGGAAGTTGGTATTTGATGTTGGGAGGATGTTGTTTGAGTGTGACACGCACACGGTGGTGGAGAGCGGGGAGCCAGCGCCTTCGCAGGTGATCTCTGGCTTCCGCCGGGCGATCACATCGACATCCACCGATCTCAACGCGCTAGAAGCCGCATGGAAGAAAACTAAAATCGACTTCTCGAATCGAAATCTCTCCGTGATCGGGGACCGATTAAACGCAATCAGCGGGATTATCTCTGAAATCACTACGATCACAGCAGACAAATATCTCTGCGGCCACAACCCGAACAAACTCTACCATGAGCTCCTGTGGCGAATCGACTACGACTCATCTCGAGAGGCGAAAAAATTCGATCTCAGAGCGACTTCATTCTCGTCCGACAGTAGTGGGTTGTTCCCATCATGGTCCTGGCTCAACCTATGGCCTATACATTTTAGCTCGAAGGGATACGAGGACCGGTATACTCCATTCCCCGATATAACGTTGGAGATTGTGAAGAATTCGGGTCTGTGGGAGTTGGTAATAACCGCGCCAATGAGAAGGCTTTATCCTAGATCGCGTACACAAATGTATGCTGAAGATGGAATGCCGGTTGATATTGACTTGAGACTAGACCCGCCGTATGGGAGTTTCCCGGAGAAGGTGGAATGTGTTCCATTGGCGAGGGTTAATCCTGGAGTCGGTGTTTGGTCCTCGCAGGAATCGGGTTTTGTCGAGGCGTGGTATACGGGGGTGGTGTTTGTAAGGGAGGTGGAGGAAGGAGGGTATTACGTTAGGGTTGGGATTGGTCTAGTGGCGAAGGAGATGTGGGAAGGAGAAAGGGTGAGGCGGATTATCTGTCGGTAGAAGTGAATAAATACTGAGGTTGTGGAGGGCATAGGATGTTAGTATTGAGGGTTCGTTAGCGGCTGTCACAGACGGTTGTTTGCTTAAATTGATGGTTGGAGTTCTTTCCTTGCTTCTTTCACTTCGGTAATACATGTACTCTACCACTCAACCTCCTGGAGGCCAATCCACCTCACATAGCCGACAATATCACTGTAATCTCCACCTCTAATCACAACAGTCATGCCTGTCATCTCCGATATGCTTGATACAGCAGCGCGTTTGCTCCACTGGTCCTTGTGTGCGCGGTGTGGTCATTGATGGGGCGGACCCAGAGATGGAGAGAATAACTAAGCACGTATGTTCCACGCAAGAGATCTAGATCCCGGAGAGTCTCTTCGTCTTGCATTTGGATGTTTCAATGAGGTTGCAGAGAACACTGGTAGTAATACCGCAACGAATTGCAATGGCTCTGCGCTAGTGATTTGGATCCTGCTTTACAAAGGAGCTGAGTGTCAACGACACTGGAAGCGGATACGCCTTGCACAATCCATAAGTTCCGGAGCGGACTGCTAGTGGACAATAGCAAATCTCCGCACCATGCCACAGCCAAATGCCACTAGTGCTTGAAGATATGGCTGCAGGTTTGGATCCCACCTTATGCCATAACCTGATGTTAGCTCAACTTCATATCAACTTTGTATGTACACCTTTCCCCCTCAAAATCCCCTCTCATTTTTCTCCTCGCCGTCCACACATCATTCTAGCTTCTCCGCATCGACCTCGGATACATTTCTATGCACAGGCCTATGCAGCTGTGCCCCCTCAAAGTTTGGCTGAAACGCCTATCTCATCTGTCAGCGCTCTTCCATCCACATCACCCCCACACTACCTACCGTCGTACTCGGCGCATCACTCATCAACTTCGTCAAACGCTCCCGTCCATTCCACTTCGGATCTGTAATACTCTCCCCAGCCTCCTTAAGCCATCTATCCCACGCCTCCGTCTCCGGCACCGCTTTCCCGCGTCTAATCCACCTGGTTTCCCTCGTCACTCTAATCACCTTCACAAGCATATCAGTGTACGTAGCCGACGTCGTCAACTCCTCATCATCCACTTCGTACGCGCTAAGATCCCACTGCATGCGGGAGGGGATCAGTGCAGCAATCCAGTATAGTCCGTTGAGGGTGATGTAGGAGAGGCCGATGGAAGCTTGAAGGTCCCAAGTGCAGTTTGCAAGGAATATAACGGATGCCATGAACATGAAGGTGGCGGAGGCGGCGATCACTTGGAATAGTCGCTCACCCACATAGTAGTTGCAACGCTCTTGGCCGAAGTAGAGTTCGCGCGCGATGTCTTCGTTGCAGTGAACTACGAGGAAAGCACCCTGCCGGCCTTGGAGGGAGTAAGAATTCTGTCTACAACACCCACGAAGAGTGTTTTACAGAGCGCCGGGGGGGGGGGGGGGGGGCGTACCTAAAACCACGACATCCCCACTTGGAACTTCCCTTTTATCCTGCCTCCTCTGCAAATCCACCCTCCACAACGACCCAAACCCCACCATACTGGACGTCACACCAAGAAACAATACTGTAAGCACCGCCATTCCATCATCCAATATGATTGCCTCCACCAATAACCCAATAAAAAATAGCATCCCTATAATCGCGAGCATATTCAAGGGCCCAAACCTCCTCACCTTGATATTCTTTATCAACCCCTCGTCTCCTTTCATGGGTCGAGTGATCGAAATAACCCTGACCGTGAACCGCGGTAGCTCATCGATTCCATGCAGGATGTCGGGGAAGAAGTTAAGTGTTTGTGAGAGGTTCCCCGAGCGGATGCCGACGACGCTGCAGGCAGGGTTGGGTGGGAGCCGCCAAGGGCGGGTGGTTGTTAAGAAGGACTGCGGGGCGGGGATGAACCGTGGGAGAAGAGCGGTGAAGGAGCCGGTGGCGGGTTGTACATGGCCGGACATGGCGCTCTCGCCTACGCTACATCAGATCGCGCGCGGAGATAGGATCTGGACTGAACATACCAACGATGGCGAGAAGACCCACGATGTCGAGTTGGATACCTCGAACATCTTTCGGGAAGTTTAGAACCGACCCTGCTGCGGCCGTGGGGAGGAACCGCAGGAGGATGAGGCGTTTGATCCATTTTTGGTCCATTTTTCTTTCTTGCTTGATTTCTCGGAAGGTAGATTTATTGGAAATTTTTATTTTCTGTTGAGAAAGATATCCATGGCTTTTATGTAGCTTTTTTAAAGGAGGGGTTGTGCACGCGGTGCTGATTATTATCTTGTACCAGATCCCTGCTGTCTGGATCTACATGCATGTAGGTGATAAACTCGGTCATTGCTGTCGGTAAACCAATAGATGAACGGTCCATGCATTCCGGGCCTGGTATCCGGTCAGGGACAAAGTATAGCCTCGCAGCCGCCACCGCGTATGTATCTTTTGGTGACTCTGGCAGTGGAGATGTACTTCAGAAGTGCAATATGCGTTGCTGTACTTTCTCCCTGTACCGAGTACTGCGGCTGGTAGTCAGACAATTTTATGTAATATAGCGCAAACGCCCACCAACACCGCCGCGTGGCAAACAAGAATTTGAGCTTGGTATGTATGTACTTTTGGCGTGTGGTGGAAGGTTACTGGTGGTCGAGATATCCGAGCTCGAGTACTTACATACCTTTGACATAAATACTCACCATACAAAAGGGCGCAATCATGATAGATGGCTGTGCATCCAGCTTCATCAGCACACTGTCTCTGTTACTAATTTGCCACAGAGGCGCAACGGTAGGCGACTGTGAACCCATCAAACATCAGCATCATCACTCAATGCCAAACCTGAGCCTTAGGGCTGGTACCCTAGGCTGAGAACCAGGTCATGTGAAAATCCTACCGCATGGGGGCTTGGTGGGTCGAGAAAAGTATTTTGTCAGTATTTTTCGAGTCAAACCCCATTTTACACGGCTTTTTGACCCTAGAATGCCTGTCCAAAAGACTGAAATCAAGTTCGACAGGGAAAAAGGCTGACAAAAGACTCGAAACCAGCGAATGCCCATTAAGTAGTCTCGGAATTGCCCGCCAGGGTGATCCTTGTCTCGCACCAGACCGATTTCACGTGATTTTGAATCACCCGGACGAAATCTCAACCTAGCGAAGAGAATTAGGATTTAGGGTTGAGGGTTTCGTTAACCAGGTAACGTCTGGGTGCGAGACAAGGGTGATCCGAGACTATGAAAATCCTACGAGTACAAGCCTTCGATAGAGTATAGTAGGTCTCGTTGGTCCTTAGGCCTGGCGAAGTATCACACGCGGCTGTGTTCATCTGCATGGAGTCGTTGCCTCGTAACCCGAGATATTTGCACAGGGTTAGGGTTGTCCAATCACTAATATCATTGTCGCCGCTCAGCTCCACTTTATCCATCCCCGGCGGGTCATGCAGACGCTAACCTCCATCCCCCGCCGGCTTGGCTTCCACCCCGCCTCTTCCATCACCACCCCCACTCCACCCGAAACTCCACTATGTGCAACCTGCACCAACATCTCCATCCCATCTCTACTCCAGTCTCCCACACAAGCGCCGGGGGGACGTGACCCCGCAATTCCGCACGACCACCTCGACACACTCATTTCCCGCTTCCAAACATGCACATTCTGCAAAATAATCTGCCATGCAATCCACACAGCCGTTCTCACTGTCGTCGGCGAGCCCCCTCCTCCTCCGAATGCGCCCATGAGCCTACAGGATTTCTTTGAACCGGGGGGGAAGCGGAAACGGTGTTATCTCCAACCGTTTCAGAGCGGGTGGCTACTCGAAGAGTCGCGGTGGAGGAAAGATAAAAGTGGCCTTAAGCTGAACTATGAATACAGAACCTATCGGATCCAGGTGACATTACGCGAAGACGAGGAGGAAGAATATGATCCCTGGAACCAACCGGGTATACAGATTGATCCACTGCAGCGATCCACCGCAAAGGTTAAAACTAAAGCGGAGACCATAGTTGCCATGATCCAGTTGCTATCCTCAGACGCGGAAAAGATTGGGTCGAAACCACTTTTCCATGGGAGACTTGTGGGGGAAGATATTGATTTGGCGCAGCTGCGCTTCTGGTTAAAAACTTGCACGGAAGATCACACTGAATGTAAACGCGCTTATTGGCATAAGGTTCTACCGCCTCCGCGGAATATCCGTGTGATAGATATCCAGAAATCCCGAGTCATCCCGGCGAAGGAAGGGTGCCGGTATATTGCGTTAAGCTACGTCTGGGGCGGGCCGCAGGAGTTCCGGCTGTTGAAAGAGAATGTAGAAGAGTGGACGCTCCCCGGGAAAATGCCCAAGGCTGGGGGTTTACCAAAAACTATCCGCGATGCGATTGCGTTGGTTGAAGCTCTTGGAGAGCGGTATTTGTGGATAGATAGCTTGTGTATAGTTCAAGACGACATTGGTACCCAGCAGGACCAGATCGATCAGATGGATCGGGTATATGGATCCGCGCTCTTCACCATCGTGGCCGCGGCGGGAAATAGTGCCAATGCTGGTCTCTCAGGGTTATCACCAGGAAGCCGACAGAAACTCCAAATGGTCGAGTACGTCCAGGGACTACGGTTAGCTGTTCCGTTACCGACACTTTTCGATTCAATGGATTCTTCATACATCAACACGCGGGATGGACGTTCCAAGAGCGATTATTATCCCAAAGAGCGATCTTCTTCACCGGCCACCAGCTATATTACCAATGCGACCGCGACGTGTGGTGCGAAGACGTCTACGCGGAATCGTCCACCAAACGGCTTCACAAACAAACCTACCCCTCTCTTGGCCCGCATAAATTAGTCCTATATCCTGTTAGATCTAACGATCAACACGCCTTGAAACCCACCATCCACTCCGCGTTTGGTGACTACATGTCTCAAGTAGCAGAATTCACTTGCCGGAACTTAACAGGACCCAATGACATGCTAGATGCCTTCACGGGGATTGCAAACGTCCTCCGCCACTTTCCCGGGAACCGAGGTTTCATAGCCGGACTACCAGTAATGGGCCTCGACAACGCAATCCTATGGATGCCGACAGTCGCAATCAAACGGCGCACAACGACCTCCCCCACCGGCACAACAACACCATCCCCATTCCCAAGCTGGTCCTGGGCCGGCTGGTCGGGATCCAACTGGTCAGGATCCGGCCCTCGCGTGCTGATCAGACGATACTCCTTCTCGTGTCTCCTTGAAGACTGGAAGGTATTATATCTCCACGATGGCGTCGAGCAGAAGTTATCCCTCCCACCATTTCGTGACGACCCCTCCGAACTTCCCTCCAACTCCCCATTCCTTACCACGTCTCTACACCGCGCACTTATGAATTCCCACGCGTTTGAGTTCTGGACCTCCGTATCCACCGCATTTTATATTACCGGAACCTGCCACTTCCGGTACATATGGCGGGAACTTATCGGTGTCGACGAAGAAAACTCGGCGTATTGTCGCGTGTGCATCTACGATTCTGGAAGCAATTGGGCAGGGAGTCTTTTATTCCTACGGGTCGATGCGGAGAGGATTCTGGAAAGGGGGGATAAGGTATGGTGTGAGTTTGTTGTGGTTTCGAAGGGGTTGTTGAATCCGGGAGCGTATGCGGACGCGAACGTGTTTGGGGGTGGCGCGGAGAAGGTGTTGAATGTTTTGATGGTTGAGAGGAAGGGGGAAGGGAAGGAGATGGAGAGGGTTACGTGGGGGATGTTGCATGAGGATGCTTGGAATGAAGCAGGGCCGGGGAGGGAATTTGTTAGGTTGGTTTGACTGATCGAGGATGATAGGTATTTCATATCAAATTTCGTAACACTAATGTTTACTGGTTCTGGTTTCGAGGGCGCGACGAGAAAATCTGGAAACGAGAACGGTCGTTGGTTGTCGTATTTCTAGTATTTCGACTTTTGTGCCTTTGTACTCAGTTTAAAAGGCTGTCTGCTGCACTGTCTATCTACAGTAGCAAAAGGCCCACGTTTATTGATGTGCCCTCAATACCACGACTTTGTGAATGTAGCATGATTACCGGGGCCTGGTAAATGTAGTATTCTACAAGTAATAGGTGAATGGAAATTTAAATGGGTGGGAAGAGTTATAAATGCCCACAGTAGAGCAAAATGATAGCAAATGTTCCATTATCAACTATGAGGCATTTCATTTGGATGGGAGACCGCTGTACCATCGAATTTAATATATGGTTCCTTTCAGTGTGCCATGATAGTCAATCGGACGGCTTTGTAATTTTGCTGGCGCTCGACTGTATTAGAGTTCTTGCAAAAATTATAACATTGCGACACTGTAACCTATTCCAGAACAGAAATGTCACTCCATGAATATTTGACCGATAAGGATGATTGTTTGACGTGGAATAATCTATTCAATACGCTCTATCTGGCCGCGTTGTCTGATCTTGATTCCAGCCGGCCGTTCTCGCTCTACGGCCGTTTTTGCGTTTTTGACACGAATTGATCAGAAACCTGTGTGGGATTTGGCTGTAATTAAGAACCCATCCTGTCGCTGACCCGTTGTTCAGCCTAATTATTTCTCTCCCTCATTCGTTGATGCATTCAAAGCATGCTGTCACGGCGGTGGATAAGGATAATGAGAAACAAGTGAAAGCGATTAAAGGTGAAGGGAGTCAAATCCAGAAAGAAGCCTTTGAAGGGAAAGGGAGAGGATGAAAGAATTATTGCTCGAAAATCTGAAAAGAAGGTTGAAGAGGAGGCTGGGTGGACCGAGGTTAGAAGAAAGTGGACCTGGCGTGAAGATTGAAGATAGTCGGGGGCATACAATGGTTTGAGATACTCTAGCAGGAAGATGAGAGTTGGCACCTGAATGGGCGTAGGAAGTAACGAATTTGTTTTGTTTGTTTTAAGGGGATGAAGGGTGGTGGGTGTGGATGGTACGATTTGGAAGTAAGAAGGCTTTGTGGACACACCGGCTCACACTACGGAAGTACAGGCAAAATTGGTTTTGTATGCTATCCCCCGGATCGTAGATATTAAGTTCGAGTGCATTTTGGGCCGTGGCAACGGTATGGGGGGTTGCTGAAAACTGGGGATGTGGGCTGGCAAAAGGAAAATACAATAGGGATTCAACTTTTGGAAAGGTAGCTTGTTTTGGTAGTTACTGAAGATGATACTGTAGAGTTTAGAGCCCTATAATTGAGTGCTATCTATGATATCGAAGGTGGGAAGTGCATTCAGTTTCGAGTGCCATATGGGCCGGGAAACGGTTACGATCCAGGGGATAGCCGCTTCACAGCTGAATACATTATGATTAACAATAACTGTAACCTATTCCACTGCCACTCCCAACGGACGTTCAAACCTCCCATTTTAACAATAGTACTCAGGTATGCAAGAGATGAGAGAATAGACCAAACAAATGGGATCCAGAGGCTGCAATGTAGGCTCGGATCATGTGGAATACAAAAAAAAAAGCATCCCAGGAATATCTCGGACGCTTTTTTTTTTCTCGCTGTGCAGTGTCCCACACTCCGAGACTAGCGGGAACAAACTCCAAAGGTTTCTCGTGCTCAACCTCTCGTGATAAAGCTCGCAAGCTCGCGACCGAGAAAATACCAAAAGGGAAATAAACATAAAAAATGAAAATAAAACGACTACAAGCTTCACAACGTCCACGCTCTCTACCAATTCAAATTTAATACCATCATCGAATCCTAAACCGTAGTCTGCCTGCGCTATGACTGCAAGTTGTTTTAAACTTTCTACTTTTTGCCTCGCCGTTAATATACCAGGTTCATAGAAGTCATGAAACAGCTTTTGTAACTAATCAAAATGGCATTAGGTAGGTACTTTGGGGGCGTTCTGGTATACAGTTAGTATAATAAAATATGTGAGGCGGTAGGGTTTTGCAGGATACTTATGTTACAAAGCTTTACAGTGCACACTTTAAAGAAACTGAGCCATCTCGAGCCCACAAGCCGGTGATATGTCCTCTCCGACTCCTGACCGAATTGTTTATCTGAGGCATCGATGCGTAGAGAAATTCTATGCGTGTACAATTGCCGACTGTGTCTAGTAACAACCAATCCGATATCCAAATGAGTTTGCTGGTGGGTCGGATTTCCGTTCCACACATGTTCCTCCGAACCGGGGTTTCCGGGAAAACTGAGCCCAATTTGGTCGTCTGTATCGACTTGTGGTCCGTATTCGTCCGATTCTTCAGAGCCAGGAAGTTTCAAGCGTCATATTACGGATCCCTTCAGCGATAACACTAGCAAGAACAATCTTTTCAACTTTCCACATAGTATTTGCGGGAGAGAATATGGCGCCCGGAATCCTACTCGAAGTTGATGCTTTTCTTGAGAGAAACATCTTCTCGAGCTCATCGGGCGTCACTCTCCGACAATAATCTTTACTCCCGTAAGTCTCCTATGTTTTGCAACCAGCACAAGGCTATATCAAAAGTACATGAAATATACCGGATAAGCAGCACATAGTCCTGCGAGAGCATAGTTATTCGCGACCTGACTTTCCTTGACAGATTGTTTGCCGTAGATAATTCCCATATAAAGGGTGACTGCAGCCACCCCTACGGTCACGCCAAGACTTACGCGTGGTGAACCGAGAAACTTATCAACATAATCTGTCCTACCGACAGTTAGAGGGCCGCCGCCAGGTGTGGTTAACGTCTATAAGTCATTTGTTAGCTCATATCCTTAAGGGAAAACTTTGCGCTTTACCAGAGCAGTCTACGGTGGTTCTATTATCCCGTGTTGGATTATTGGTTATAGAGCTGCTGTACCTGGTTGAACAGAACTCAGGCTTCCCCAGGGTGGAAGTTGTGCCAGATTCGGTGGATACATCATGTTTTGCCAGTGAGCAATCATACTAGCCCACCTCAAAAACTCGGCGAGCAAATGCTGCACCGTATTCCGTATCTGATTCGTTGGCTTCACCACTATCGTTATCGTCTCGCGAGCTTGGGCGTCGGGATCAGAGATCTTGAAGAGCGGCCGCGGCGCGGTCTTCGAAAGTCTGGAGCAAGTTTTCTCTGACCATGATGGATGAAGAAACCCCTTGATCGATATGTTGATCGATATGTAATTCTTCGGTTGTAGGTAGATGTTAAAGCCTCGTTTCGTATTAATAGGGTTACGATGCTTCGGTCGCCGACGTGAAGTCTTATGCAGCGGTACAATGTTAAGTGTCGTTGACACAGCACAGCCTCCGGATCCTTGTGTTTAGTTATATCCTTGAGAGAACTTACCTGGTACTTGTAGGAATTTTTACCATGTTTAAGGTAGCCAATCAACACATCTACAGAAGTAGCGACATATACCATATTATCTACGTTTCTATTCCCTCCGAAGCCTCAAGCGTACCCAAATCTGCTGGCATAGATGTACCCTGTGGAGCCATGGGTCCGGGTAGATAATTTGGCACCAAAAGGTCCCCGAAATTTGAGGGTAAAGGACATTTTGCTGTCAATCGAGTTAAACTCTTTCAAGTCTTTCGCAAAACACTCAAAACTTTACATTTAGATCTTAGGCTTAAACCTGAGATAAGATATGATAATATGGTGATAATAGATAAGATCATCAGGGCAATAAGATCCAATAACCTACTCGAGTAGGTCCAAGTGATGCCTAGACATCTTCAGTACCCTCTTCCTTTTCCTCTTCCTCTTCCTTTCTACCTACCAGGTCCTGTATCTATCTGCTCATCGATCCATCACCATTCTATCATCAGGCCTACAGTACCTGAATAAATCAGTTTGTGATAGATTCCTACTTGTTTCTATATACTCTAAACTAAATTAGATTAAGCTCAAAGCTCTTTATAAGCAAATTTCGGTTTTTTTCCTGAGCCCGGCGAAGCTCCGAGTGGTACAGTACGAGCCCTGAACCCTAGGGCTGCATATGTCACCACTCAGCCATATTCTCGAATCACGTCATTTCTTGAGGGTTCGTCAATGCTAACTATCCAGTGGTGCGTCGGTGTGTGTTAGGGTCCAGCCGGAGCTATTGTAGATTGTAGTTCGAGGCCCAGATATTAGGAGAGAGGTTCCGAGATGAGAATTCTGCACTCGCTGTTGTATGGTGTTGTATTTGTCGAACGAAGTGATAAGTGACAGAAGTGAGAGAAGCGAGGAAACGACTACGCTCGTCAATCATCCGTCAGTTGACTTTGCAAGCTCAGTCTTCTCCCTCCTGCGAGCTTGCGAGTGAGGAGAAAAAGTCTGGGCACGAGAGCAGGAAACGACTCCATCTACAACAAATATTTGTATGTACTTCTTCTTAAATGGTATGCAAATAGTTGTCTGTGACAGCCATCACGACATTAAGTTAACAAACGAACCCTCAAGACCTTCTACTGCATACCTGGTAGTCTCGTGACGCTTTATTTTTCGCTGACGCGGAAGCGGGACAAGGGCTCTGAGACTACATACCTGGGCATCTGAGAGACTGCATGAAAGGATTAGCGGTATTTTATTCAGACTTCGTATGATGTTGAATTAGAGATGAAAATGCCGCGTAGGGTTCAGGGCTTGTGTCTGTCTAGTTAACTTCAGGCCAGAAGTTCAATGGTGGCGCTGCTCTCGTGCCCAAACTTTTTTGCGAGCCTCAACGAAAATGTTTGATCTACGAGAGCATAGTGGCGCCGCAATTTAGCAATGTGGGTGGCATGGAAATATCTCAATTCGGGAGGAGAGAGAGGAAGAGCTAGTCTGACAGACTACTGAAAACAATGCGAATACAATACCCAAATCCGAAAAAAATGGCACCAAGCAGCAGCAAAATCACAAACAGCCCCTTTCAACCTTAGCTCCAGCCTAGTATCTTCTCGGGCTCCTCGGGCCAAATGTGTACGGCGAAGAATCCCTTTCCGTTGTCCGATCCCGTTCCGACGCCGACGTGTTCCTCCACAGTAACGCAGCAATAAGCTCGGGGGACTCTTTAACAAACCTCTTCCCCTTCGGATCAGTATCCAACGCCTTCTGATACCTCTTCCACGAGCCACCAATATGCGCCATAATATTCTGTCTCAGTTTGCATTCCCCCGGTTGCAACTCCCTCAACACATCTCTATACTTTTCCAGCTCCTCCATCGGCTTCCCGGTTTCTTTGCATTTTGCAATCTCAGCTGCTGAATTCGCAAATCGTTTGCAACCCATCTTCTGCGCCCACAGGTAGATATCCATCGCGAGACACTGGTACTGCCAGTAGGAAAGCTCGGTGTTGTATTCCGACCGTTGCAGGATCTCTTTTAGGTCAGGCGAGTACACGAATTCGGCAAAGATCAACATGATATCTGCGCGGATATCGGGGGGTAATCGGTGCTCGAAGACGATATTGCTTGAAAACTGTATGACTGACCGCAAGAAGTAGTCGCTGTACTTTTTGAGGTGTTTCGTGTGGATATATACAGTGACCTCATGCTTGCCTGTGCCAGCGATGATTTTACAAATGCCAAGGCTAGCTTTGTTAGATCATTCGGTGGAAGGAGGAGGGAGGAAGATACTAACGAGGTGAAACTCCGCCCACCCTGTGTACCGGCTTCTCTGGGTAATGTTTTCGTCCAAGATTTACGTTGTTCGGCACCGTTCTTTGTTGCGTCTGAGTCTGAGTCGATTTTGATGATGGACTCGCGGGAGGTGTCAGGTTTGCGCTTAACCCCTGAAGCGTCGTAGTCGTCTTTAGCGTCAACGACGTAGGCTTGTAGTTTGCGTTTTTTGGTGTGTGTTTGGGACGTTGACATGACGGTGTTGAGAGTAAATGTATGTAGACTAGCTGATGCAGGCGAGCTTAAGTACTGAGGTATAAGGGCCGCTTTATAGAGCTAAATCCTGCGGGGGGGAACGGACCGCAACAATGCTAGTACATATTGGTCGCGGAGTACACAGACCACGACTGCAGGTAAATTAATCCTGGGTGTCTATTGGAGCGTACTAAGAGGTAATTATGGAATCTTCATGCGAATTGATCGATGGGCGGCTATTGTGCATTAGCCGCTCCCCGTCCCGGGCCCGCTGGTGAAACTTGGAGACAGGCCTGGGGTTCTGCCGCAGTAATTTATAGGCTGGAATATTTTCTTTATAGGACTAGAAGGCTTCTAGACGAGAGTAACCATGAATAACAACGGCCATCGAGGTGGAATTCGTGTTGATCCCCTGCACGGAAGGTTCATACAAGATTTCCAGTGTAACGACGACTTTTTTCAATAACAAAAAGTGTATCCCCTACACTGGGTTTTTGTAGATTGAGGTTTCGTATAGTTTCCTTATTTTTCTGTGAAGTAGATTGGAAGGCGCCTGGTCGAGAGAAGCTGTGAATAACAGCGGCCACTGAGGTGGAATTCATGCTGAAGGTCCCGTACTGGTCATGGTGATATGTACTCGCTGAAAAATAAAGTCGCCGGACACTCGCAATTGCGCAATGAGACATTGTACAGACCATCAGACCATCAATTGTAATTACCTTGCTAATAAATTCCTACATCCAGTCATTGGGTATCTCAATTGAACAGTGTCCCGGCTATGTCAAGGATGATGCGTACAGACAATATCTCTTTTCAGTAACAATCTGAGTCATATTAAAATGCCATGCGATAATACTTTTCAGCGAGTATACTGTACCGGTTGTCAAGGTTCATACTAAACTTCCAGTGCGACGACTTTTTTGAATCAACACCAAATACCCAAGAGTGGGTTAAATCTGTTACCCCCTACACGCTTGTGAATGTCCTTGTACTATACATAGATTGATTGTAAAACTCGAATGGCGGATAAAAGTTAGCTGGTTGGTTTCAAACGCCGATCTGTGACAAACCAGTGCAACAAGTCCAATTGCCAGAATTTGAGTTCTGCGATCATTATAGGTATAGTACAAGTATAAAGATCGTGCGTGTAGGCTAAATTTGTCAAAGCTAGGGACGAGAAAACTCAGTCAAATAACTGAGCTAGGACCTGGGTACTGATGGTCAATAGTGGTGAGAACGGCGAAAAAGCAATATAAGCAGTTGAATTGAAGCTTGTAAAGTGTGTGTAGAATGGAGAGAAAAAACCCTGGAGAAAAACCTCCAAATACAAAAGTCTAGAGACACTAAGAAACCATGTGATAGTACGAAGCGTGACACGCCATGACCGCCAAGCCCTCACAACATCGCGTCTCCTAGCATCACTTATCCAATTACCAGTACAACAACCACCATGTCCACGCCACCTCTCCCCACCAACTTCCCCCTACCAGCAATTCACAAAGACCTTTCACCCTATATCCGACCTCCCTCCCAAACCACCAAACCCGCCACCTCCTCTCCTCACACCTCTCCTCCCTCGCCTCCCAACCACGCATCACCTCCGCCTCTGGCTCTACTGACGAATTCACCCGCTTCCTCGACCTCGAACTTGGCCGCTACGCCGGCGTCCGTCGCCAATACCTCACCGCCTTACGCGAGAATGCGCAAGCATGCCGGGAACACGCCGCTGCTGTCGCAGCACTACATGCGGAGGAAAACACCACCGACTCGGATGAAGATGAGGAGCAAGCGGAGGAGGACACAGCGTGGAAGGATGATTACCTGAAGACTCTACAAATCCGTAAACAGCTCAATCGTCTCTCGGTGCTCCGCGAGGGTGTTGCGGCACTCGCGAATTCCGCGGCAGAACATGATCTGGCAACGGCGTATACACATCCCGCACCGGATATACCCGATGAGCTTACGACGGCAGGGAGGAAGACGGAGGCGCAGGAGAAGGTGGGTGTGGATGATGAACTTGTGTTGCAGTTGGAGAAGAAGATTGTTGCGGCATCGGAGGAGGTGTTTCGGGAGGTTTCGCAACGGCGGGAAGGTGGTGGACGGGTGAGGGCGTTAGAGGCGGTGCATACAGAGTTGATGGGGTGGTTGGAGAAGGCACTTTCTGTTCCAGAGGCGGCAGAGACGGTGGTGAAGAAGCGGCAGACAACGGGTGAGGAGGTGGTGCAAGGAACTGATGCGGCATATTCTGCGTATCTTGATTCCCGAACGGAGCTATTGAAGCTGCTGGCCGCGAGAGATGAGAACCCACCCCCGCTACCGGATGAGGACGAAGAACTCGCGGAGGAAACCCGCGATTTACTACAACATCACAGACTCGATGTTACACCGCCGCTCCCCGCTCCGCAGGTCCTCCGTGTGCTCGCCGCTGCAGAACATTTACTCCCGTTGTCACATACCCAGAAGAGCTTGATGGCGGCGCAGAACCAGCATTCGTCGGCTGTATCTGGAAGGCGTGCAAAGGGCGCGGATGTGTTCACAGATGGAGGCGGGGTGAGTGTGGAGGACCCAGTTTCGGCGGCGCGGGGGGTGGGGGAAACGGCGGTGAGGGCGATGGCGATGGCGGAAAAGGCTGCTGAGGGTCATGTTGCGAGTGCAAAGGAGCAGTTGGAGGAGGCGAAAAAGGTTGCGGATGAGGTGGAGGTGTTGTGTTGTGGCGAGAAGAAGAAGAGGGCGATTCCGGTGAGAGGTGGAGGTGAGGGCGGAGGCGAGGAGGGACAGAAGGGGGTTTGGGCCGGGCTTGGGGGTGGAGTGGGAGTTATTGGTGATGGGATTTGATAGGCAATGGAAATAGATTACTCCAGAGAGCATTAGGGTACGAACGTACTTCGTCAACGGGCAGCTTTGGTTCATTAAGTTTCTTCTTTTCTCACCAATGTTTGCTGTCACTTTCTGAAAGTGGAATAGTTTGTACGGGCGTTCGTTGTCCAGAAGGTGTCACTTGAAGGACTTTGTTCGTACCTTAATGATTACAGTATTCTTTTAGTGGCTGGAATAGATATGGGATTATGCCACCCGTATCCAGTACTGAGTGGGTGATATTTTATGTAAAGAATTGAGAGTTGGATCTTGTATGAAATCGGGGATCTAAATATCAGTCAGCCTCCTGCAGACTGCAGACCAATTTTGAGTGACATTCTATGACCCAATCTCAAACCTAACCTTAGACGCCTATCTTTAAGCCTCAAACGTCATCCATCTCGCGTTCCTTCCACATCATCTCATTCCTTCCACCGCCACCACCAGCACCACCACTACCACCATCATGACCGCCCCAAAACCCGCCTCCGACAAGCCTACTTCTGGTGGTTCTTGGTTCTCCGCATACCCGATCCCCTCGGTGGCTCCCGCTACAATCCCATCCTACACGTTTTCCAATTCCGCGCTGGAAGCGCAAGTGTTCACACACTCCTCCTTCGTCCCACCTTACGCCCAGCACATCCCTTTCACCCCTCCCTCCACCCCCGCCGACAACTCCACACTCTCTTGGTTTGGCCACCCACTCGCACAAACCCTCTGCTCCCTACAACTAAACGCCCTCTTCCCAACACTCTCAATCCAAGCCACCACCGACCTCCGTCTCGCACTAACCTCCAAACCCCTCCACGCCCACCTCTCCCGTCTCCTAAACCTCCACCAAAACCTACACACCTCCGCCCCAGAAAAAACCCTCTCCTCCGATAAAGTCCTCGCCGAGCTCTTCGAAGCTTACCTCGCCGGCCTCTCCCGCGATCTAGGCATCCACCGCTTCCACGACCTATACGCATGGTACCATTCCCTCCTATCCCCCTTCACCCACGCTTATCACGCCCTCTACGCTCAACACTCTGCCGCTCCACCTCCAAAAAATGGCCGCCAGGAACTAGCACCGTACACAAGTCGCCTCATGGAATACGCGGCAAAAAATAAACTCGAGCCACCAAAATTCGAGTTCGAATCCAACGGCCAGCAGGGGACGGAAATCCAGTGGCGTTGCTGCGTTATACTAGACGGAATAGTCGTTAGTCGTGGGGTCGCGGGGAGTAAGATCGAGGCGAAACACTGCGCGAGTAAAGAAGCGATAAAGGCGATTCCGGCGGCGGCACAGGATGATGGAGGGGTGGCAGCACAAGTCAGGAGGAGGAGGAAAGAGGTGTTTAGAGCTAGGGCTAGAGGGGTGGGGGTTAGGATGCAGCAGCAAAATCAGGGACAGCAGATGCCGCAGATGGTGGTAGGGCAGCAGATGCAGCAGATGCAGCCGGTAGTGGGGCAGCAGATGATGCTGCCCCAGATAATGGGCCAACCTATGCATATGCCGTTTGCACCGGCGCCGGGAACTACGTAGGATGTGGGGCCTGGTGAGACGCTGGCGGAGATGGTAGA
This sequence comes from Trichophaea hybrida, assembly GCA_015178995.1. Taxonomy (NCBI): domain Eukaryota; kingdom Fungi; phylum Ascomycota; class Pezizomycetes; order Pezizales; family Pyronemataceae; genus Trichophaea; species Trichophaea hybrida. Next base: position 19,482 of record WHVE01000558.1, read on the forward strand.
GATGGGCGTGGTGAAGTTGGAGTGGATTGAAATTGGTGAGAGGGTGGAGTGAGATGATAAACAAGACAATACGGGATTTTACGATAACGATATTGCAAGCGGAAAGTTTTCCCTGGTTTACGGCTTGGGGGGTTCTTTAAACACGCTCTACGGACGGATCGCGGTGTTGCTTTTTTATTTATGTTTTTGCTTTGTTTGTGATACCGATAGACGGCTTGGGAGATATTATGTTTGGTTTTTTGCTTTCTTGTGGGTGCGGGAGGGGAATGGGTGTAATATCGACCGATCAATACAGACGGAGTTTACATATTGGCGTTCGTGGTAGTCTTTCGTGTTATATTTCGTTCAGTCGAGCCTACCCTTCGAGGTATTATTCCCGTAAGTTTGTTCAGGCTTCTAGAAGTCTGCAGTTGATAGGCAGAGCAAGAGATATCCTGGAATCAAGATTTGTAGTATCTAGTGCTGCAGAGATTGGGAAAGTGAGTGTATAATGAAATATTGGTCCCAATAGTGGTTGTGTGGTTGTATGTCGGCGGAAATCGGTGGATAGTGGATGGTGGACTTCAGACACGAGCTTTTCCGTAGGATTTGTGGTTATTTTGAGGAGAGGTGGTGGATAGAGTGGTTGAAGGGAACTGTATAACCCCAAGATGGGAGTGTTAGGTGCGGTGTACAGTAGCGGAGATAATTCCCACCGCCGCCGCACTGTCACATGTAAAGGTATCAATTGTCTACCACCTGGTCTTCATCGCATGGCTACTCTTGACCCCTTCCTAACAACCTCCACCGCCTACTCTTCGATTTCTCCTTCCACCGTGCGAGGCCCAAAATCCCATAGAGGAGCCGACACAATCAGGATAATATGAAGACCCTCACCTGCATACGGCGAGATTCCATTTTTGTACATACAAGGGCACTGAAAAGAAGCAATAGGCATAGAAAATGACGGCCGTCGATTGGGTGGTCTGGGACACACAATACCGGCGACCGAGGTATTCAAAAGGGTTGGATTCTAAACATTGCACCATAGCTGGATGGTCGAAGAGCCTGAAAAGGGAGCTGGGTGAAAGTCGGGGCGTGTGAAGCGGGTTGGGTTGTCGACTGCCATAAAATTATGACCGTCGGACAGACGGACTTCGATTGTCGATGCTTTATGTCGCCCGCTTGAATCATTCTGTTAGGATTGCACAAGGGTAGGTGTTAGAGGAGGAGGAGGAGGAGGAGGAAGAAGAGGAGGATACTAATCCCATGCCATCATTGACGGTGAGGAGATCCGTTAGCTGGTTCTCACGACCACTAATAATCTTACCAGATTGGGGGGCTAGGTTTTTGATTGACATAGAAGTATGAGTCCCCGCCTGGACGGATTTCGACTGTCGATACATTATGCCGCTCGCGTGAACCATTCTATCAGAATTGTACACAGTTGGTTTAGGAGGATGAGGATACAGTGTCATCGATCTCTGTACTAATCCCATGCCATTGGCGACGAGGAGTCTTTGTATATCCCATTAGCTGGTTCTCACTGACCCATCAACAGTCTTACCGGGCAAGGTATACAAAACCTCACAAGAGCCTTCCTTTTTTCCGCTTCAGGTCCTAAAAGATTAGAGGTATTCATACCTAGGGAATATGGATGCTTATATGTGATGAGGAATAGAGGTCCACCGATTCTGCAAATATGGATGTTGCACCAGTACATGTACTCGGAGAGTGCCAAAAGTCGGGCGCGCCCATAAAATGCGGAAATTCAACACCTCCACCACAACAATAGAGAGAAATTCCAAAAGAGGAGGGAGTTAGAATAGAGAAGATTCTATGAAGTTTTCTCAGAAAAATATTTGTTGTGGAGTGAATGATGAGGATCTTGGCATTTCTCATTGTATGGGGGGAAAAAAGTCGGGCGCTCTTTGCCCTGTATCACCGCACCCCAAATACGCTTGTACCCTAGTACATATATGTACATATGATTTTAAATGGCATCTCCCATGTTTATTCTGAGAATCTGTACATAAACATGAAGCCAAACATCTGTCATTGATTTTTGTAGTAACACCACTTCCACTGCTACCACTACTGACTGCCATCCCTACAAACACCAGACTGCTACTGCAATTGCTATCACAAGGCTTTTTCACCAGCACCACCATAGGAGAGAACCAGTACACCTCCAGTGGTGTTGTGCCACTCATGGTTTAGATGGGTATTAAATTTGGAAAGGTGTACACATTCATATCTGTAGAATATGAGTAGAATATGGGGGGTATTCAATCATGTGATTTTTTGGTGCAGAAAATGGCCTATAATTTTTCACAATCTCGATCCATAATCCCTAAGTTTGACCCCTATTCTCGACTCCAAATCTCCTCCCGTATGTTGCAACGACACTGGACAGCTACACAACGGGTGATCAGAAGGGTATGCGGAGAACGGAAGGAACAACATTTTCTTCTGTTTTGTGGCACAGCAAGTTAATGCTTTCTCAACCTGTGAGTCCGAAAATCTGACCTTCATAGTGATAAACTGACTGCGCCAACGAGGATCACGATCACTGTACGGCGCCTCCTTATCTTTCCCCCTACTCTACGGGCCACCAATGGATACCCGCGCCTACATAAACATTTGCATAAAATAGAAAGATGGATGGGCCGCGAGTACCGCGCTTACATAACACTAGCATCATTCTCACCACTGGTGCACCACACCACGCATATCGGAGATATTATATAGGGCACCAGTACCGAGTTTCAACATTCCCTACACATGCAAAGCAAGAATCTGTCATCAGAAAGAAATTGACGGCGGCTGCTTGGTATGCATTCTTCGGGGGTAGCGGGACGTGAGAGGGGACAGAGAAAGTTTTGAGATACGGACGCTGTTTTCTGCTTTTCTCACAAGTATCCTTTGGCAGGATATACAGCAAAAGTGTACTTAACTTTTTGCTTCTTTTTGGCTCATGCATCTCAACTTTCTCCCTGTACCGAGTATGTACTCTTCAGTCACTGCCACCTCCCATTACTTCTAATCATCAAGGTTCGCTATCACAACCCAGCATACCCCCGACTTTACCTAACCGAGCTGCATCGTCGTCGTTGTGAGACATCACATGTATTCCGGTGGCGGTGAGTTTTTTCGCATCCCTAACGACGAGGTATTTTGTTTAGTTGTTCCAACAGCTTCGGTACACTGCTAAGATAACACTTCAAATCATGTATACAACCTGTTATACGTCCACCGAGCGAGGCGTCCAGCGCTGCATAATTGACTTGAGCACTTTTATAATCCAGCTTACACGCGTTCGATCATAGCATTGTTCAATATATCGTACCACACACACCATAGAAAGATAAATACCTTACCTACTTGAGTTGTGAGTACAGCTCCGTGGTTGCATGCATGCGTAACTTTCCAGGAAGTCCCTCGGATTAATATTGGGGGGTCGATCTGGAACTGGGATCGATGACAGCAACCATTGAAGGGATAACTTTTTCGCGACGGACCAATACGCGTTCATGTGACTGTGGGAGGGGAGAAAATCTGACGGTAGCGGGAGAAAGGGGATTCCCGATACCTGGAGACGAGAATGGGAGGAGCCCTCCACTCGAATGTGGAGATGAGGTTGTTGGATTTCCGTGTTTGAGCATATATCGCAAAACAAAAGAACTGCAATTTACTTAGCTGCAGCCCGTATGTTTTGACTATGGACCGCAACACCACAGTCGCGGGCCGTGGCAGAAAGTCTGTTTCTGATCAAGCCAACCTCATGATACGACATTCACCAGCCATGAATTTTATCCAGAACTGTCGTTGCCCGCTTTTTATTAACTACTTAGTATATACTGAACCAACAACGACCGTGCACCTCAGGGTTCCTGAAAGTTTTCTATTCTGAGCCTATTAGCGAGCCCCGCTTGTTTTAGGCTTGCCTATTTTTGCTCCCGGGTTCAACCCTGCATGGAAAAAGCTTGAGCCAGATCCAACTACCCATTTGGTATGGACGGAGAAGGAAGTGAAGGAAGAGGAGCGCAGTTACTTGCGATGGTGGCGGCGGCTCTATACGATCGTCGCGATTACAAAAAACTTTCGTGATTGCAAATTCCCGATGGAATGGCTGGGGGATGTGAGAGAAATGACAATGCTATACGCAGGAGAGGAAGCCGGTCTCCCAATACAAAGTCCAAAAAGCAATGAACCTGAGCCTTGGAACCTTTTACTCACCAATCAATGGGAGCGAAGAAAGATATCTTGAGCTCTGCTGAAGAATTATGGAAGACGTGACTTGATAGCTCAGAGTGTTATGATGATGAACAAGCCGGATGTTGCCGTTGGCGTCTAGATGTTCAAGAGATTCGGAAGTACGCACTACAGAAGAAAATTATGCGGTGCATTGTGGGCAGCTGTTGCTTTTTTTTCCTGGGATTGAGAGAAAAGTGCACCTGGAAAACTACACTTAGGACTCGGTGCAATTGATGCAGTCATGATGGGCGTGATGTTCACAAACACATGGGCCCAGGATTCGATTCCCCATGCAGGTTATGTCAAAGGCAGATGCAACACCGGCGCCACGAATAAGAACCATAACTATGGCAGCCGTCGGTACCACTCCAGCCAACCAAACGGCTTCCAACAAATCCGCCTCTTCCTCCTCCGGCCAACATCTTGTCTCCCTTATTTTCCTTTTTATTTTTATTTTTCTACTACCATATCTTTGCACTTAACCTCCTCCTTCTCCCCTTCTTCATCTTCTCCTCCCCACGCAATTTCAATTCATCAATTTCCCCCCCCCCCATCACCCCCGCCAGCAATGCATCTCCTCCCCGCCTTCACCCTCGCCCTCACCGGCTTCTCCACCCTCACTAACGCCGCCCCGTGGAACCCGCGGATAAAATTCGCCCGCGAGCTCGCGCATAAGGTCTGTAACTGCAACCTCGACAAGGCCACTCTCCCCATGATCGAGGATCAAACCTGTACGTTTCTCCTCCTCTCCCCTTCTCTCTCCTACTAACCCTAACAGACCAACAACTCACCCAACCCTCCGCTTCCCATCCCGTCCGCGTCGTCCTCGGTCGCGGAACTCAAAACTACACCTGCGCGACAAAAACCTCCTCCTCCGTCCCCGTCGCAAACGGTGCAAAAGCCAACCTCTACGATGCCTCCTGCCTCGCGCAGAACCATCCCGAAATCCTACACACCCTCCCCGCCAAATTGCTAGACATGAAAGGCGGATATGGAGAATTCATCACCAAGCAGATGAACCCGTACGATCGCACCAATATTTACGTCGGATACCATATCTTCTCCAATCCAACGACTCCCGTGTTTCATTTCAAAAAACCGGAGGATGATATGTTTGTTGGCAAGAAATTAGAGGGTGTGCCGGCGCCGAAAGATGCGAAACCTGGGAAGTGGGGTGCCGTGGATTGGTTACTCCTTGGGGCGACGAGTTATGGTGAGGGGTACAAGTATAAGAGTGCATATAGGGTTGTTACTGCGGGGGGGAAACCACCGAAGACGTGTGAGGGTATGGAAGACGAGTTTGAAGTGCCATATGCGACTGAGTACTGTGAGTTTTTTCTTCCGTGATTGTTCCTGAGGAGGGCTGACCGGGGGGTAGGGCTCTATGAGTAACACCGGCGAGATAGGGAGGCTGTATATTCCCATCTGTGGGGGGTGGGATGTACTTGTTGGGGGTCGTGTGGGTTTCTTTTCTCAACATTATCTTATCACTTACCTCTTTTCCTTTTCCTTTGTCGTAATTCTGTCTACCCACTTGTTTTCTTTTTCCTTCGTTGCATACAAAGCTGGTTCTAGATATCGAGCTCCGGAGTTTTTTTTTTGTGTTTAGTATTTGAATAAGTTGACTTTTTGGGAATCCTCAGGGATACAAATAAATTAGAATATTTTTGGCCTGGCTAGCTGCTAGGTATTACAGTTTGCTATTTGTCTCGCGGCTGTTCCTGAGATGAGGGATTCAATTCTTCCCCCAGCTACTTGTGGCGTTCGTCATGGTTATCACATGTAACTCACGTGTCTAACTAAACTTTCTCAATCCGTCTGTCTATCCGTCGTCCAGCGTCTATGCGCCGTCACTTCAATTTTTTCCCCCCTTCGTTCGCCAGACAGACGCTTCGGATGTGGCTTGCATGGCGGTTATGTACCAGTGTCATTGTTTATGCAGCACGTGTGGACAGTAGAGATTGCCGAGAGAAACTGGAGAGTGTTCTTTTCTATTTTTGGTGTGCAGAGTATAATGGTAGGCTTTGTACTGTGGGTGAAGATGTTGGGAATGTATGAGCATAAGGAGAGTATCGATTGATTGCCAGATTTTGATGACGGTGAGTTTACGTTCTGCTGGCATTGATGGTTTATACTACCGCCTAGCACTTGATATCAAGATTTACTATCGGCGCCGCAATTGGGAGTGGGGGAGAGGGGAACCTATCCCTCGATACATGCTCTCTGCGGCGACGAAGGACCCGCGCGGGGGAGAGGGGGTTTCATATATCACTTTACATATGTAGTTTCCTGGTGATGCTCCATCCACCGCCTCAAAAACACCCCAACTACAACAACCATTCCGTCCTGTCGAGTCGTCGCGTTACTAAACTCGTTTCCTTGGGACTTACAACTTCAAAGCCGAGCCGCCCATAAAACCTGCTGACCCAAAAAAACCTATCCTAGATTTATTGATTGACCCATGTCTGTTGTCTGTAGATCTTGCAATTTGATCTACCTCGCCAAATTCCAATGTCGATCTTGTTTTTGATAAACCAAGAACACGGGGACAGATAACGATTACGATACGGGGTTGGCTTACTTAATGGGGAGTGGAAATCCGGATTCTTTTTTTATGACGAGAACTCCCATGGAATTCGGTGATCTAGCGGGAGCATCGACTACTACTCCATCTCCAGATAATTGAAGGTAGTTGTGGAATCTGCTCTGTACTAAATTATATTTACCAAAAACAGCTCAGCCAATAAGAACAGGTCGCTTAGCTCAGTCGGTTAGAGCGTGGTGCTAATAGCGTATAAAGCTAGAACACGCCAATGTCGCAGGTTCGACCCCTGCAGTGATCATTCTTTTTTCGTCTAAGGGATGCAAAAATTCAGTTTCAGATACTAAATGTGGAGATTGGGTGTTGGAAACTTGGCGAATGCTAATGGAGAGTGTACGGGGCTGTCTCTTTTCATGGCGTTTCTGCAGCCGTTCAATTCCAAAGGTAGGTTCATACGTACATATGTAGTCACTCTCAAGATAATAGGTATTAGTTACTTCGTGTCCTCGAATTTCACATAAACGGATGCCGCATAAACCCCTTGCTAAAATGCCCAATGCCCATATCCAATTTTCTCGTGCCCAGCCTCTCCCTCGCACGCGAAGACATCCAAATCAAATCAAACTCGTCATGTCAAAACCTCCCAGCATATCCGTAATCCCTCCGGTCAGATCAACTCCACTCATATCCACACCACTAAAATCCATACCCTCCATTCCACTAAAATCTCCACACCCTCCATCCCCTCCTGCATCTTCGTATACGTAGTCCGCTCCAATGTCTCCACCATCATACCCATAATCGCCAGTCTCGTCGTATCCTCCGGTGCCGCTGCCGTCGTCGACATATCCCCCACTTCCATCATCGACGTACGCCCCACTGCCATCGTCGACGTATCCCCCGCTACCATCATCTACATACCCGCCACTGCCATCATCTACGTACCCACCACTGCCGTCATCGACGTATCCCCCGCTACCATCATCTACGTACCCGCCACTGCCATCATCTACGTACCCACCACTACCATCATCGACATACCCCCCGTTACCGTCATCGACGTATCCCCCACTACCATCGACGTATCCTCCACTACCATCATCAACATACCCCGTCTCGGTTGCATAACTCTCTCCGCCACCATTCGGGTCTTCGGTGTAGGATGTATCTGTGTATGGATCAGCCTCATTGGATTGCTGGTCGTAGACCGTTTGGTCTTGCTGTTGTTGCGTTTGGTCTTGCTGTTGCGTTGGGTCTTGTTGCTGCTGTTGCTGCTGCTGATGCATTTGTTGTTGCTGCATTTGTTGCTGTTGCATTTGCTGTTGATGCTGCATTTGTTGTTGATGCTGATGTTGGATCAGCATATTCTGCATTATCATCTGTGCCTGTTGTTGCTGCATTTGTTGTTGCTGTGCCGTTGCTCCCCGTCCTACTCCCCTTCCTGCTCCCCGTCCTGCTCCCCGCCCCACTCCCCGCCCCGTTCCCCTCACTACTCCCCGGCCCCGGCCTTGACCCCGACCAGCACTAGCAATGGAATTGGCTAGTCCAGCTCCAATTTGGGGCATGTTGACATTGACGGGTCCCAATTGGGTGGCAGTTTGGACGTTCGGATTCACATTTACCTGCATTTGTTGGCCGGTGGCGGAGAACGTGGGCTTTATGGGGTTTTGTTGAATTTGCTGCTGCAAATTTATCTGCTGGAATTGCTGTTGCTGTTGCACTGGCATCTGCTGTTGTTGAAGTGGTATGACGCCGACCTGCTGCTGTTGCTGTTGCTGTTGCTGTTGCTGTTGTATGGGCATTCCATTCTGCTGTACCGGCATCACACCTTGTTGAATCGCCATTTGCATCCCCATGCCGCCGACTGTGGCTGCTGGTTGCCCCACCACCGCCAGTTGTTGCTGTTGTAGTGGCATGCCATTCGGTTGAATTGGCATCCCGTTCGACTGAACCATGATGCCGTTTTGCGTCATCGGCTGTTGCTGGATAAACTGTTGTTGCTGCTGCACTGGCATACCATTTTGCATGACCATAGCGCTCTGCATTGGTTGCTGTTGCTGAATCATAACGCCCCCACCCACCATCACTCCTCCAGCAGCCATAAGCCCACCCCTCGCCTGAACCATGCCACCCCTTCCCCTCGTAACCATCTGTCCTCTCCCCCGTACTACCATCTGTCCTCTCCCTCTAGCCATGGGTTGTCCTCTCCCTCTAGCCATTGGCTGTCCTCTCCCTCTAACCATTGGCTGTCCTCGCCCCTGCGACTGTTGGGTAACAGGCCTCTTCTTCGGCTTTGGGATCAGCAGGCTAGGATCTTTCCAGATGTTGCTGTTCTTAAGCTTCTTGGTTGCAGCCTGTGCGACTATCATCGACTGCTGTAGACCCTGCTGTGTCACTCGGCCCGCCACTTGCATTCCTTGTACTGCCTTTTGTTGATATGAGTTTTGTTGCCGCTGTTGCAGTTGAGGGTAGGCGGATGAGGGTTGAGGCGTCAGTGATGTTGACATACGACGCTGCTGAACTGACATCGGTCGCTGCTGATTTAACATCGGTCGCTGCTGATTCTGGGGTTGCATAACCGCACCGACAGCTTTCCGCGTCGGCATCGTCGTGCCAGGGCGGGGCATTGTTAAACCTTGTTGGAGTGGTTGCTGCATTTGTTGCTGTTGCAGTTGGACTTGCTGTTGCGGGAAGGATTGCATTTGTTGCGGTTGCATCCCCATCTGACCCATCTGCATATTCGCCTGTTGATAATTCATTGGAATTTGACCCAACAGTGGTTGCTGATGCTGCTGCGGAAACACTTGCATCTGCGCTCCCAGCTGCATACCCACCTGCTGTAACTGCTGCAACTGTTGCTGCTGCTGTTGCGGGTGCGGCGTCGGGCTCCCATAACTAACGCTCCCCCGGTGTAACAACGGCACACTCATTGCGCCCGGAGGAATAATTGGCTTCGGATTCTTAATCGACAAGGGACTGCTGCCACCACTATCTCCGTCCCTCCCCTCATCAGGGTCCGCAGGAACACGGAGAATGGTCGTCGTGGTCATTCCCTGACCCTTCGGGGCATCCAACCCCGTCGTTACAACAAACCCTGCAAACTCATCGTCATCATCCATACCGAACCCAAAGGTTGCCGACATTTTAGGGGTCACTTCAGTCTGCTGAGGTGGAGTGTTTGGTTTTGGGGGAGGGCAGAAAGGATCTTCAGTTATGGATACTGGGCCAAATGCTGTGGAGGACATGATGGGAATCTCAGACGAGGTGAGAGTAGGCGGAGACTTTCGCGGAGGCCTAGGTTCTGGAGGGGGTGTGCGGATGAGCGGCGAGACGGACGGGTCGATGTTGCTGGGTTGCTTTTTTTCTGAGGGCGGAGGCGTTGCAGGCTTTTCGGCGACATCTTTGGAGGGTATGGGGGTCTGGGTCTGGGTTGATTCTGTGGATGTGGTGGACTCTCTGGTTGGGGAATCCAGGGTGATTTCTTGTGAAGTGGTAACCGGTTGTGGCGGCTGACTAGGCGAACGCGCGGTTTGTTCAGGGCTCATTTGCCCAATTTCTGCAACAAAAGACCCGCCGGGTTGCACATTGCAAGGAGGTGTTGGAGTTCCTGGCACTGGGGCGGCCGTCGTAGGATGAGATGGTGGGGTGGAAACCTGAGGTGGCTGCTGCTTTTGTTGTTGTGGTTGTTGATGCGGTTGCTGCTGTTGCTGCGGTTGCTGCTGTTGTTGCGGTTGCTGCTGTTGCTGTGATTGCTGTTGTTGCTGCTGTTGCGGTTGCTGCGGTTGCGGTTGCTGTTGCTGCTGTTGCTGCTGTGGCTCTGACTTCGGAGCTATTTTTTCGGGTGCAGCATGTGGACGCGGTTGAACAGGCGTCGAAGCTGGCACTGGGACAGGAGTTGCGGATTCTCCGCACAATTCGACATTAGTAGCGACTGGCAATGGAATCCTCTTGACCGGGACTCGATTGGCTGGTGTTTGGACACCTTGTGGGCGGTTGATCCCTCCTAGTGCTCCGGGGCTCTGAGGGTGCGGTAGATGTTGCGCGATTTGCGTTGGACTAGAACGGAGTTGGATAGGTGACTGCAAGCGCTGCTGATTAAGCTGTTGCGGAGATTGGGAGGGAGCGGGTGTGTTGGGCTGCTGGGGGAATGTGTTTGCTCGGGCATGTTGTATAGGTGCTGGTGATTGGGCTTGTGCTGGAAGTTTGATATCAGCATTTGCATTATACAATCCAGTGGTTACTCACGCGGTTCCCAAGTAGTCTGTCCCAACGCTGCACTGTGGTAATAATATCTCTGGTGTGTCTGATCCCAGTGTGCATCCCATCCCAGCGGTAGTTGCGGTGGGGTGCTCACAACTAAGCTCTGTTGCGGTTGCTGATGCAGAGGGCTGTTGGCCGAAACAGGTGCGTCGTGATTCGGGTGGTCTCGGTATTGTTGCGCAAACTGTGAAGCGTAGACGGTATTATCATTTGTATGTATTCCGGCTAGCTGTTCGCTTGGAGCGACCCCCTGGGAATACTGATAGGGTTCGGATAATTGATGTTGATGAACCTGTTGCTGTTGCTGGATCTGCTGCTGTTGAATTTGCGGTTGCTGAAGCTGCTGTTGCTGCATTTGCTGCATTTTCTGCGGAGATATTTGCTGCTTTTCTTGCTGCTGCTGTATCTGTTGAATTTGCTGATGCGGATGTTGATATGCATCATTGCTCGGCTGGCCGCTGCCGTGGGTTGCATATGGAAATTGTTGTTCTGTCGGTTGTTGTTGCTGCTGCTGCTGATGTTGCGGTGTCGGCGTATGCTGTTGATGATATTGATATGACTGGCCGGCAGATCCCCCACTTGGGTTAATTGTCTTAGCACGTGAGAACTGGTGCGGTTGATGTGGGTTTGTTGCTTCCATCTTAGTGGTCGCTTAGGCGATAGCGGCGGTGTGGTGGTGATGATAATGATGATGAAGATGGTGGTGATGATGGGGATACTCAGGAGTATATGAGAAGAAGAAAGCGAAGTTCAATCAGCTTCTCCTCTCTCAGCCTCAACGTATGATCGTGTAGCATAGTTTTGCTAATTTTGGCAATGGTGATACAAGCAAGCGAACTCGCGAGGTGGTTGGAATTGATTGGCTGACTCAACGCGCGCAGTACGAGGTTAGGGTTGACCAACACAAGCTTTGCGCAAATGCGTGTTAAGCGAAAGCGACAATTCAAACTTAGAACTCATCAATTCCTCCACTTCACTGGTCAAATTTCATCGATTCGCACCTGCTGTCTTCATGGGTCTTATCGCACAGCCATTCTCATCAAATCCCCCCCCCTTCTTCCAACTTCTTGGATAGAGTCCTGCGACAAACATCGGGACTTGGCGAATCCCAACATCCAATTCTTATACAGTACATACTTTCTGTCACATTCTGTTCACCTAGATTGGTTGCTATTTTTCCACACGTGAGAAGGTCTCCTTCTTGAAATGGAGCTCAATGGCCCAAGGACTTGTGGATTTAAGTACTTTAACATGTGCTCCTTCTCCAACCAAGAGTGAGGTATCAGGCTAATGTGGTGCATATATTGGAGCTCAGTACCTGTGGAGGGGCATCCCACTACCACTTTCCAACACTCGTTCCTTCACCGCACCGTCATCGTGCATATTATTGGGATCATCTTTTGCACTCGGACCAGAGGGATTTTCGGGCAGAGTAATATATCTAGAATAGCGTCACTTTGATCTTTACAGTTTGATGTTCAGAACTCCCGACGATTTGAGGTTGCAGAAGCTCAAGTCATTAGCCCTTCGTCTATACAAGTCGACAAATCGAGAAGACTGCCACGTTAAATACTCGAACGAAACACCGACTGACTTCTAGAATCTAGATTCATGTCAAAAACCCAAACTTTCTCCCGCGTCAACTTTAGCTTCTCGAAGCTCTACTACGAGTGATCCACGATGTGCCAAGAAAGGAGACCGTCAACTCGGGAACTCCGAGGCTTCGAAAATTCTTCGCCGGTGTTTGCACCGAAGCCTGTCGAAACCCTCTTGGCCGCCTATGGCGGTCTTCTATTTGTGTTCTGGCCGGCGGCACGGTTGGAGAGGCTTGCACGAGATTTTTTCGCTCTTCATGCAGGTGCTCTGCAGCTAAGAAGCTACAGCTCGAGTAGCAGCTAACTAGCTGATCTGCTTACGGATCCGAGCTCAAAGGTGCGGAAATTGGAGTGCGGGGATATACTCGCACGTTTTCGCTGCCCCAGCGACGATCAAGTGATTGGGCAGCGTCGATAAGGGATCGAGATGAGCAAGAGATGATGTGAAAAAAGATGGAAAAAAGAACTGGGCTCAGATATCCAGAAATCCATCAAATCGCCGTGAAGGTTCAAATGTGGGGTGAGGGAAGTCATTAAAAAATAGGTGGTTGTGAAGAAAAAAAATTGCCTTTAAACCGGAAAAGCTCCGACACAGCTCCGAGTTTCCCCTCTTTTGCAACCCTACTATTTCGCTACCGCTTTCGGAAACCGCAGCCGGGGCAGGCTTCGAGCTCCACGACATTATGTAACTGCTACACACGCGGAACAAGGGACTTAAGTTTTGTTTAGAGGTGAAAGGGATAATTGTCGTCTCGTGAGCTCCTACCTACTTCTTCATGTCTCTTTGCGCCTCTATTTCGGGACGGGTGCATCGGGTGAGGCATAGGGATGAGGCTTCTACATGGGTAACGATGATGTCTCGCAGCAGCGACAAAAGCGAGCTTTATTTAAGCTCCATGTCATAGCTCTAGACAGCTCTGTCCAATTAGAAAACATGAATTATTGATGAACCCAAACAAAGGAACTCCATGCGGTTGTACAGGATCTGCTTGAGAAACCTCTCCTTCTCAGAACGGAGACACGAAAAGCAAGCCCACTTACATCTTGAAATGAAAAGGAGTTGCCCGGTGCAAATGACAATGGGGTTCAGTTGTGCAACGGCGGTTAATCATGCAGGATATAATTTCAATTTCAATTGTCTTTGTGCCATGGATAGATATTGTTCAGTAGCCGTCTAATGCCTTGTCTCTGTTCCCAATTCGTTGTGGGTGGGATCTGGTTGTGTGTGTGCGTCTTCCTGACGTGACGGTGATAAAAGCTAATGGGGTATCAGAATGGGAGCTCTGACCAGTCGAATGCCATGCCGAATGACGGAAACCACCAAGAAAATTTTGCAGCTTCTCCTCTTTGGAGCTTCGTGCTCCAGCTTTTGTCTCGTTCATGCAGCTAGTGATGCGGGTGGGAAATGACTTGCTTCTTTCGTGGGTTGGGGTTTAGCTCGGCAAGATTTTCTTTCGAGGAACCCCTGCGGGAACGACAGGTTCAACCCGGAAAAGAGAGTGACCCTACACAACGCCTGTACAAACGGGCTCGAGACAGAATGGTGGATGCCGCGTGCGATGGATGTCAGCAGGGCTCAAGAGGTTGCATATGGACAACTGCCGATAACATTACATGCAACTTTAGATACCCCAGCTGCTCCTCGATTGAAGCTACGGCTGGCAGCTGGGGGCCAAGGGACTCTCTCCGCGCTGCCCCTCACAACGAGCCAAAGAAGAAGGAAACTGATGAGATACGAAGCCCTACCATTGGCGGAAGCTCAATGTGGCGAGCTGTTGCTAGGGTATACTTTACTACCACACAGCTAGAGTGCTCACTCTAGCTACCCCCCCAACCACCACCGAGTTTTTTCCTGCTTTTTCGTTATTTTTTTCTCCTCACGACCCCCCCTCTACTTCTCCGACGGGTAACGTCTCTCGTCCTAGTACTTACTGCAGGCCTCCCCCCCTTCGATGCGGGCAAGAGAGCTCTTGTTTTTACTCTGCTCCCCCTCATCCCAGACGACATATTTACCTAACCTATCACCTACCTAACCGAGAAATACACCACCCGATACTGCAACACTGCGCCGTTATTGCCTTCCCGATTAATTATCCACCTCAATCGCCTTCCCGTCACATTGACCTCAAAATCCTCCTATTCATCCTCCGCAGACCCATTAAAACATTTAATCACCACGTCAATTGATTGTGTTGTGGTTACAACTAGCTTCTTCAATATCAATACAACCATAGCTCAGACACGATGCCTCCGATGTCGAAAACTCCATTCTGCTCGAAGAATCCGGCAACGATCACAAAGAGCTTCAATTCATCAGGAAACTCTCATGGAAATCAAGGGGCAGTTGGGGAGGTTGTGTGCCCGCTTTTTAATAGCGATGGGTCTCAATGCCGTAAGAAGTGTGTTGGTGTGAGTGCTCTTCCGTATATATAGAGTTAGTTGGACATAACAGTAAAGCTGATGGATTTTGTTGCACATTTTAGAACTTCGCATACCGTTCGATATGTGAGCACATTCGACGAGCTCATCCAGACAACTGGATCCCAAAGCTCCCCGCCAGTCCAGAGACATTTGCGAAGATGGTTAGCATTGTGCCCAGAAATAATGGCAACAACGGCATGAATAATGGGATGATGCATCATGTACCCGTCCAGCAAATGAGGAAACATAACATTGTGAACTCACAGTCGCGGAAGTCATCGAAACGTAAGTTCCTTAATATCACAACCACGAGATTGCCTCGAACAGTTCTCCTTCCCTTTGCCCAAATATATACCCCAAAGGCGTAGGCCGACTGGATGCTACTTCAGATCACATCAATCCTTCAGCTGCACGTGCACCCGTCACAATCATGGTGGAGCGTTCGAGCGTTGTTGTTTAGATTGTAAGGAGTACCCGTATGCGATGTGGCCTTGATCTCTGGTCGGAGAGCTCTCTTCAATCTTGATTCGTCGAATGAACATCCATCCTTTCATTCCTCCACATCCATCCTACCCTAACCCCTAAATACCTACTTTATTTACTGAATAAGTGCTGATTTTTTCTATGTGCAGTCTCAAAGACAATGGATGAAGATCACTACCTCGACACCATGTCGCCTCCCTCTTCCGCAAATGAATCCGATAACCAGCTTCCTTCTCTTTCGGTTGCGGCTGCTGCCGTTGCCCAAAGCTTCGCTGCTTGCGGGTTCCCTCCTTTTGAATATCACGACGAGGAGGATATGGATGGCGAACACGAAATCGACGAAGAAATTATCCGTGGTCACACTGAGACGGTAGTTTCCCATCACTTTCTGTTGTTAAGCCAAAAAAGTTAACTTGAGTTCCGAAGGAGACCGAAGATGAAGACTACAACAACCCCTACCAGCACTCTCACTACCCTCCATTCGCTCACGTTCACCACCACTCTCACCAAATGCCTTACAACGTCCCTGCTCCCCGGCCGCGGGTGACAAAGCCGAAGCAGCAGAAACGGAAGCGACAGAGCACCCTCGACTCCACCACCTCCACCACTTCTTCATCCTCGTTTCCCTCAAGATGGGACGAGCTGATCGAAGCGGCAACCACTCGTGCCGTCGTCGAAACCAGCATGCCTCCTTCCCCACCACAATCCGCACAAACACTCCCTAGCATCTGCCCCAACACGCCATCCGGCCAATCCGTCGCCAGCTCCTCTGATGATTCCGGCCCAAAGGTGGAATGCACCGAATGCCACAACCTAGTGGGCTTGAAATGGGCCTTCGTCTGCACCGAATGTGTCTCTGGCTTTTGCGAGCCGTGCGCGACCGAAAACGGCAAGCGCGGTGTCTGCAGTGAATGCAGAGTCTTTGGTGCTCGGTGGAGACGCCTTAAGATCAACGTTCGAACCTGATTTTCGCATTTCATCCATCACAAATTATATAATAGACCATCATTTTGAAGTTATGGATTGCGGGCGCGGCGTTGCGGGAGTTTTGAGCCGCACGGCTTCTGGGGATGAGGGGTTGCGGTTGATTGATTGTGGAGTTTGGTGTTTTCGGCGGAGCCGGATGGGGATTGATTGGATTTTGATACAACTGCTGCACGCTCACGATCGCTCGTTCTGATAAATGATGAAGCCTCCTTGCACTTTCACAGATAAGTGCAAGTAAGATGGCCAGGACCCACCACACACAGGTTGGCGAGGAAGGACGCATGTATGATCTGAAAAAGTTTCTTTCTTTACTTGGGTTCAAAAAGCGATACCATTTTGATTTTTACTTGACTTTTTTTCTATTCTCTTTTGTCTGGGGAAACAAAAAGTCTTACTAAAAGTTTTTCTTGCGGGGTTTTATTTTTTACGGGGTAAAAAAGTTTTTTTGGATTTCTTCCTGTAAATGAGAATGGGGGAAGAAACAGGGGGAAAGGAAGCCCCATGTATTGTATATAGAGAGACATATGCTAAGGGGGAAGGGGGAGAAGATGACAACTATGTCATAATCGGGAGTACATAATTCACACTCTTTTTCCCGTCTACGCTGCTGCTTCTTGCAAATGATGGGGGTGGATGGGAAGGGACATGGGTACAATGGGTACAACGTTGGCCATGGGGGCTTTCTGTCTTCACGATCATGGATCCACCTCCGCATCGTAACACCGAAACCGAGTGCACGTCTGTGATGCTTTTACCGCTGAATTTTGCCTGTTTGTACCCACGGGTGGGGTCTTGTATGCTATTTTCAGCAAGGGCACTCCATGCATACTTGTGGAGAAGAATTTGCGCCCTGAGCCAGCAAATCATAACATGTCCCTGTCGCCGAAGAATGCTCTGGATACTAATATCACTTGAGGATGGAGATGCGGGTGGAAAAATAAATGAAAGAAGGGTGGAAGAAGCAAAAGGAATGATCACTGCAGGGGTCGAACCTGCGACCTTGGCGTGTTCTAGCAATGCTATTAGCACCACGCTCTAACCAACTGAGCTAAGCGACCTTGGATGCTGATTGGCTGGTGGTAGGCCAATTTCACTAATGGATGACGAGGCACCACGTGGTGGAATCGGATCTTGTTCGGGCGCTGGAATTGTGTGCCGAGAGAATTATGTGGACGAGTAGCATAGCTTGGGCCCGGTTGGATGGCAAATCCAGTCAAAACCAATACCGTGGTATGTGGTGTGAAGGCCCGTGCTTAACGGAGCTCAGCCGTGGCATTTAAGCTCTCGCGTGTGAACCTTATTTCCATGCGGTTGCCAGATGGCTCAGACTTCTTCATGTCTTATCCAACCCATGGACTCCGGTCCAGTCTAGTTCCCGCCACTATTGATTTGACAGCATGTCCGCGGTCCGGGAGCACTGGCTGAGGTGACGTCTCAGGACTCCATGGATGCTTAACGGGAGGAGATATCTCGGAACCATTTAGTCCCGAGTCTTCATAGCTCACCTTGTCTACGCTCTTGTCGGCATAGATTCTCAAGATTTACGCTGACTGCTAGATGCTTTCGTCATTTGACTGTCCGGCAAGAAAGGTTCAACTGGAGGAGACTATGCTTTGGGCTGGGTAAATCCTCGTGTAACCGCGCATATAGATTTGCACGGCATCTCACCGAATACATAATGGGGGAGCTAATATAGACTAACCAGCTATCTTCACCTAAAAGTAACAACTCCCATTAAACTAACTCGAGTGAGTGGTTGTGATACATGTTACGCGGCGAAGAGTGAGAGGGCATGAAGATCGTTTCACTTCCCCACTCATCTCCTTTGAGGCTGGGTTTCAACTTCCATGTGGGGTACCTGGGATGTGGAAACAAAGTCATGGGTCATCACTTATCTTCCTCCCCCGTTTCTGCCCGGCGGTTACGTTTCCGTGACTACGTCACATCGTACGTTGTGGGACGCATGGCCGTGCGTCCCAATTTGTTTTCTCGATCGGAACAAAATTACCTTCTATACCCCGCATGCGCAACGTTAACCCATCAGAATTGCAGTGACAAGGATACCTTGTAAGCTGCACTCACGTGCGGTGTATAATCTGGTAACAGGGTTGGACAGACCCATGGCAACTGGCACTCTACTCTAGATAGAGTATATATAAAGCACCCGAAGCTAAATGGTAATGATACGATAAGCAACAGGGCTGAAATGTGCCATATTTGATGATCCTTGGCGAAATTAAGGAGGGCTGGTCATGATTGTTGAGAGTAGAGTAGAGACGAGAACTCCCGCCGCAGCAATGCATACGTTCCGACCTGTATGCTGTACGCCAAATTTTCCCATTGACCGACGGGTCGACCCATATGCCAACTTGTCATCTTGATGAATAGGTCAACCGATATACCAACCGACCGAGGTGCCAAGTAGGAGGTTGGGGAGGTGTGGTGAAGCATTATTCCCTCAACTTTTGAACTTCCACATCATCACAAATGTCCTGCTTCTTCATCACGGTAATATCTTGTGCCTCCAACTCTACCGGAAATTATCTCGACTACAATAATGTCTTCTTTCGCTCTCTTTACATATAGTAATCGAGTTACAAAATCTTGTAATTGTAAGGCCGAATGCACTGTCTGCTGCTATTGTAGAACGAATCTGGTTGAGTGCTTAGTATATTGCCACAATGATAAGCATGAATCTATCGCCACTTGCAAGCCACACTGAAATTGCCTTGCACGGTTAGAATATGTAGTAGTAACTGAGTGTAGTTCACTGTAAAGGCTACGTTGCCTTGAGCAATTGTTAACCAGTACTATAAATACACTACCACCGCCACCATCAACAACAACAAATAGGCACATTGGTCGACTGCTGGGTCGGAACACATGTAGGAGAGGCTAAAGCAGAATACCCAGTGGGCTTGGGAGAACTGCTGCAGGTACAGACCACCTCCCCTGTTCGGTAGACAAGCGCCTTGTACTAGTATGGTTAATCCAGATCGGCAAATACATCACGCACACATCCGAATTTTATTTGTAGTGCAATGCCATAAAGGTTCAATTTTAGACTTGAAAAACAAGCCGTTTCGTCAGCCTTCAAAGTAAGTCTGATGTTCAATCCGGTGCTTTCCGATTATTGAGAATGTTCGCAGGTCCAAACTTCACTTGGATATCTGGAGTTACTCATCAAGGAAAGCAGGACCTATGTTGGATTTTGGAAGTTCATGCGGTGATTGAGAGACTATAGACTTGATATGTGTGCCTGGAGCTCTATTTGTTGTGTTCCAGAGGAGAGACTGGGAGCAGCACTTTCATAGATACAGGCACTACATAGCTAATGGTTCTATTTCTGTAGATCTTAGTATCCCGACAATTGTACTCCAGGATGCTGATTCACATTGAGTCCTTGGGATCCCGAAGAATATGGATACCCGGGTTCGACAATATGCAACAATGCAAACCCAGTGCGATAAATAATCTTGAGCTCCGTGGTGTTCAACTCTATCGATGTATCAACCTACGTCCCCTCTTTTTTTTTGTTGTCGAGGGAAGTGTCCATGTTTACATAGTAGCCAATTCATTTGATCTGGCATCACTGTTTACTTACTCTGCTGTAGGGTACTGGCACTTTGATCTTTAAATAAGCGCGCTGGTATTTTAGTCTCGGAACGCACGTTTCACACATTAATTTCGCCAACTACCCCTACCAATAGCAAGACTAGAGAATTCCGGGTAGATATAATATTACCGCCGCTGTTAAGCATGGAGGTATAACCTGCACTGTATAGTTCACTGCCTCGTCCCCAGCCTCTTACAAGCTCGCTCATGTAGGAGTGGCTACCCTCTAACTCTGGAGCCGACAATTTGTCCCCAGTATTTGAGTCAGTATGTTTACAATTGCTTTAAATGAACATATTCAACTGACTAGGCGAGCTCCTTAGGCGGATTGGACACCCATCTAACGACAAATAACAAATCTCCGCCCACATGCTGCGATGACCGACCCACCTTTTAAAATCCCCCGAAAACCCGTTCCCGCATCATCCAGTACCAACGACAGGGCTTCTTCGGCACGCCACGATGTCCTTGGGACGCACAATACACAGTCGAGCGTATCGTCTAGCTTTAGTGCGTCCCCAGACCATTCAGATTCAAGCAGCGCTCTTCTACAAAGCAGTGCACAACCTAGTGCCGATGTGGATTCACAAGATAAACCAACCGTCGCATATTGGAACTCGTTTTTCCTGAAAAGAACATCGCTTCTCTCATTAATATTGGTTTTGATGGCGATGTTTGTGGCGTTACAGGTGCTAGCTGTATTTTCGATGCGAAATCGTGGCTTGAGCACCACAGTACCAACACATCATTATCTATGGACGTATGGACCAACCGCCGGTATGGATTACCACGTTCTGTCTTATAGGCTCCGATGTGTTGACACCTACTTTCTCAGTCCTGGTTATTCTATCTGCCTGGTGGCGACAAATCGACTATCGAACAAGACAACTCATGCCTTGGGTAGAACTTATCCGAGGCCCAAATCCCGTCGAAAAGACCCTCCTGTTAGACTACATTTCCCCGCTCGAAATAACAACCTTCATACTGGCAATCCAAAACCGCCACTGGCTCGTGGTTGCCTCGCAAGTTGGCTTTAATCTCATGAAGGTGATGATTGTTGCCTCCACAGCCCTCTTCAGTTTGCAGCCAGTCGACATTGCTAGGAATTCAACCTCGCTGGCAACATTAGATACCTTTAGCGGGTACTCGTTGAACAATGCGAGCGCTTTATCAAAAATCGACTTTCAGCCGGTTTATAATAGCTATTGGATTTCCAGTCTCGGAATGGATTTCCCGGCTGGAACCACCGAAAAATATGCGTATCAGACGTTCAAACCAACGTACGGAAACACTACCAACATCACCGGAACGGTGGACACTTTCTCGGGTGATATGGGGTGCGAGATAGGGTCTCTGGCCAATGTCACTTTGCTCGAAAATTCAACATATGTAGAGGTGACATCATCCGGATGTGGAGATATTAAAGTCGATACGAGTCGCCCGACTAGCAAGAAGGAGCCGCTCAGTTACGTCGGGGCGCTCGAAAGTGTAAATTGCAGCAATAGAGTGAATGAAGACGACGGAGGGGCAGGTTTCTTCGTCTTCATGTCTCTTTGGGAAATATCCACACAGGACTCTAATGACACGTATCCACCCTATAATCTCCAAAGTGCTGTTGCTCTGGTTTGCTACCCGACCTACGCCATCCGAAGGGCAACGGTAATGCTAGACTCGGCCGAATCCCTGAAACCGATATCCGTCGAAATACATCAAGGGGAAGACAGCCGGCTGTTACCAGGGTTCTCACGGGGACAATTCACGGCAGCTGCTGATATGGCGTTTGTTTCGGCACCCGATCTTGCGTGGAATGCCAACGCGACATTGCCAGGCCCGCACAATCTTGACGCATTTACGTTCCTTGCGATGCAGCAAGAGCCAAACCTCGCTCTCGCTGACATGCTGCGTCCTGATGTTTTGCGGCGCATTTCAGGCAAAACTTTCGGTCTGGTTTCCGCGCAGTTAGCTCATTACAATCTCCTTGTTCGTGAAAGAAATAACCTTACCGGGAGCGTCACCACGTCTCGACTACGGCTGCTACTGATGCCGCTCTCTCTAAGGATTATGCAAGCACTGTTGATAATACTGATAGTGCTCGCCATATCTTTGTTCAACTTGACACCTAGACATGTGGTATGTCGTGACCCGGGCACGGTTGGTGCAATCGCTCTTATCCTTGCTGCCAACCCTCAAGTTCTGTGGTTACTTCGGGATTCTGGAGTCTACGGATTGAAGGATATCAAGAAGCTCCTCTCTGGACATCAGTTCCAATCCGTCGCTACCGATAGGTCGTTTAGAACTGAAGCGGTCCCACAAACCGCTGAACAACTAGAGCGACATATACCATCATCACCACAAGTGAAGTGGTGGCGTCCGTTTGTTGTTACTAACATGGGGAAAATCGTGATACTCATCATCCCAGTACTTCTCATAACTGCACTCGAGTTGCTTCTCCGGAGATCTCGAAGTAATCAAGGTCTCGGCGATGCACCGAAAGATGGATACTTGCGCTACACTTGGGCATACATTCCCGCAGCTGCTATGGTTACTGTGCAAACAGTCTTCGCGTTTCTGGATGCTGCAGTCAAAACCATGGAACCTTACCGTATCATGCACGCCGGTCCATCGCCAGCAGAAAAAACCATCTTCGACAACCCGATGAACAAATCTAGAGTGTATGCTCTGTGGGATTCTGTCAGATTGAAACAGACGCCGGTATTCCTGACAACGCTTAGTATGCTTGTAGCACCTATTCTCATAATTGCCGTCAGCGGTCTTTTCACAGCGAATATTTTGCCTAGGTCCTCGGCCTTTGGGGTGTTGCAGATGGGTTGGTTCAATGAAACCATCGATACAGCGGATCAGGCAGCATCGTTCTCTAGTGACCCCAACTCGGATTATAATTACGTTAATAATACTGGATTGATGCTCGCAGCCATGGTCACAACAACCGACACGCCGTATCCGCATTATACTTACGAAAACCTTGCATTTCCCCAGCTTCAAACCGTTGGCCGGATGAAGAACGCCGCTAGCCTTGCAAACTCCACAACTATTCTCAGTGCTACGCTCCCAGCGATAAGACCGCGCTTGAACTGTATCGTCATTCCCAAAGACAAAAATCTCAAGCTCACAGTCAGGAAATCACAAAACTCGTTAGCCAGTCGCTTGACCATTCAACTCAAGACGGACGCATGCCCTATAGATAGTAATGATGGGTATTTGCTGGAACAAGTCGATGCCCCATTACGAGGAAGCATTGGGATCATATTGAAGCAATCACTCTTGAATTGCGACGGTTTCGTCCACTTCTTTTTTGGTCCCATTTCTGCCAACACAAATTCTATCACTGGCCTCGAGTGCTCCCCGGTAGCAGATAATGTGCAGGTAGATGCGACGATTTCGCTCCCCGATTTCCGCGTACTCAAAACGCAGGTCCTTGATTCGATCGACGCGCCCACGTTGCTCTCCCTCGATAAACAACCGGCTGTGAAGTTGAGCTCGAAGATGCTTAATTACTTCATTAGCATGCCTTGGCACAAGACATCAATTCAGACGCAAGATCAAGACGTCTATGACCCATTCTTTCAGATTCTCGTTCATGGGAGGACCACTCCGAATTCTCCAGCTTTTGACATCGAAGACATTACACGGATACCGAAGGTGATTGAGGCAATTGACCATCTCTTCGGCGTGATCATGGCTCAGATCGTGGTGCGGTTACCTATTGCAGAGGAGGCTTTCCCAGGGCCTGGGAGCCTCTCCAACGGCCTCACGCTTCTCTTTGACGGAAACTTAACATACACCGGAACCCTGAACTACAACGGGGTAAGTACACAATCTAAATCGAAGTCGTGAATGACATTATTAACCAACTTCCGACAGATCCGATTAGAGCAGAGCCACATTTCGACTCGTTTCCTGCAGGTGTCTCTGGGCATAATGTTTCTTTGTGCCCTCGCAACATACATGCAAATCGACACGCGGAAACTACTGACGAAAAATCCCACCAGTATTGCGGCAGTCGCGAGTTTTTTGGCCGATTCGGAGTTTTTGGTCGAGAAGGAGGGAGGGGGACCAAGAATACCGACGGGTGCTGAGTGGATGGGTGTTGGGGAATTGAAAAAACAGGGCGTGTTTGAAGGGTATATGTTTAGTCTGGGATGGTGGTGGAAGAGTCAGGAGGATGCGTCGATGGAACGATGGGAGGCGAGGGGATTTGGAATCGATGCAGGACAGTCTATGAAGATATAGATGCGCATTTCTGGGTGGTTTCTATTGTAATTAGTTGACTTGGGCATTGGAAATGGGTAAATGTAGTGGAAGTTATGTCTGGAGGCCTTGATAGAAATTCTTGTATATACATGTACAATGGTTAAATATGAAGCGGCCGGGTCGCACTACTTCAATTTATTTGTGAAATTAATCACGGGATTGCGAACCACTCACTCAGTTTTAAACCGTCGATAGAGGTGGAGATCTGTAGCTGAGTACACTAGAAGTAGAGGTTTCAACTACGACTTCGTGTGTGACTTGATTGATGGATATCTCTAGGCTGAGCTGGGTGGCCTAGATAAAAAGTGTTAAAACATCGTGGGGGAATTTAAGCTCATGTATACTTGTCGTAGTAGTAACTGATTTGAAGAAGTCCAAGGCTCTTCGTCAGTGGGGTCGGGCGGCGATGGCGGCAACTTATTACCGGTAGATGAATCAAAGGCCGATGCATATGTCGTGGAGGGGGTATTCTATTAGTAGGTGCTTTCTATTCTGATATACAAAACCGAGGATGGAGTATATTACAGTGATGGGCCCAGCATCTAACATCCCCGATATCCCTGAGTTTTCCATCTAGCCGTGGATCTAGCTAGATAACCCTATCCGTTATTATTTGCTACCACTTAGGCCTTTCTCGAGGTCACAACGACAAATGTCGAGACAGTTCTGCAGTGTTAGCGTTGCTGGCCTCTCATGTTTTCAATCCTTAGAACTATAGCCTGTGTTGTCTACAATTACCTACGGAGGGCATCTGTCTCATCTGGGTGTATCCGGTTCATTTGTAGCGAAGCAGATAGCATCTTTTAATCAACTTAGAACTGGAGATTTCCATAGAAGACAGCAGCGAGGCAATCAAAGTAACCGATCAAACATCCTACAACGCAACTTCACTTAGATAATAAAGTACATACCATCCATTCCGCAGCCCCAGTCCGCCCTCAAAAGGTTCCAATAAAATATGTATTCTTACCCCTAGATCCCTGCTCTCTGGTATACAACAGCCTCAACTAAAATGAACCGCCTTGAATTTTTGATTTTTGTCTGTGCCTTCTTTCCACGGCTGGGGTGTTTTTTTATCCTCGAACCCGCATAGTCGCTCCCCCATGTAGTACAACCATTTTTGCGTATGCTGAAGAATCTGCAATCTTTGGTTGGTAGGGGGATGTCGGCTCAGAGATGGAAGCCACCAACTGGTTCGGGCCGTCTGACCCGGATCGTAATAGATTATGCGGGAGGTAGATACAGATAGCGACAGAATGCACTGGAATGGAGGTGCATGAAGTTTGAGGCTGTATCCTTGGATACGCGATTTTCATCTTTGGGGGAAGAAGATGGTTGGCGGAGAAGTTGGGACCGGTTCCGGATCCGATTTCAAGTTCATGTATATGAACAGAAAAGGTGATCGATAACGGTTCTGGGGAAGGCTCTGGATAAGGAAGAAAGGCGCAGTTTCCGAGGGATAGAGGTACTTAGTGCGACGTGGTGACTTGTTAGTGGAGCCTGTGGAGGGCTGTGTAACGTCAGTTATTAAGTGCAATAGAAATATAAAGGATAGAGTTGTACTATGAGGTTCCCAGTAGAGGCGTAGAAAGGTGTTTTGTAAGGTAGTCAGGGCAGCATTTTCGGGCCGGTTTTCTATCTTTGAATAGTCAAAGTCAATATCCTACGCGATCCAAAATGAACCCTTTTTGAGACCCCAATCGACGTCGATTTTCTAGCTACAGTTGCTTGTTTAGTATATTACTATCGGTCTGCATTCCTGCTGGAGATCTGTGAAAGTTGGGTGTTACACACCTATTGCATGAAATTACAGCCAACTTCAATGTCACAACTTCCCACTCGGTCGAGTGATTTAATATGATCAACTCTACGCAAACCTGATTAGTATGACTGTTCTCCGAAACCGTTCCCCTACCGCTGCACGAACTCGAGGTGACCGAGAATCTCGAGCCACCAGGCATATTGAAGATTATCTCCAGTCCCATCCTCAACTGTACACTACGTATAGGCAAACTTCCCCTATCGTCTCGCCGCAGATTTTGAGTCTTCTCCTAACCAAATACCGTGCCTAAATATCTTTCCAAGACGGACAAGAAACAAAGGAAACAAGCATAACGTACAAGATGAACCCCCTGCGACGTGCCTCCTGTCCACAACATGCTGATCTCTGCTGGTTATAAAGCACAAACCCTGGGGATCCTTTTCTGCTCCCCATATTCTCGTCATACCCGAAATTTACTACCCCCAAAACTCCGTAGTCCCCACCGTCGTCAAGTCTTAACCCCTCTGTCGGCAAACCATGGCATGGTTTGCAGCACCTGCTGTAGCACGAGGAAGTGTCCAGGATTTTGGAATTTCTCGAGACCGAAGGAAGTGCTAACTGTGTGGAATATAAGTATGCTTTATTCCCTATTACTGTTCCTGAGGTGCTGTCTTGTCGACATGTCTCGTTCCCAGTAGAAATCTGACTACGAGATAAGATACTATCGTGATCTCGTGATATCAAGCGAAATTGCGGTGTTTCGAGTGAGTCCGGGTGATTGACCGTATGGTTTAGGGCGGTTCTTTGGTGATTCTTAGGGACAAATCTACATAAACCCGAAAACTATTATTGAGAGGGTTGACCCTTGGGTTCGGTTTTGCGCTATGCCAGAATTTGTCAAAAAGAGCACCAAAACGGCCATCAAAAGGACCCACGAACAGCCTACTGTAACCAATCCGTGCGCGATAGCATATCCAATACCTAATCAAGAGAGTTTAGTTGTGGTGCTAGGCTGGGCTGTAGCACTACCTTGATTGGATGCTTGCAGACATCCATCGTTGTCTTCTTTCGCGTCTGTTTTGGTAACGGCGTGGTGGTGTTGAAGGGAAAACCCCCCACGCATATGCGTTGCATTAGCATCCAGGCTAGTCGTCGATCTCACGCAGCAGCTGTATAAGACCACAAAAGTCTTTTGTTTTCGCCAACCATGGGTACGCGAATGCTGCCCAAATATCGTATCCTTTTGTGTAGGGTTGCCAGCCAATCGTAGGAGAGTGGAAGGCTGGAGCCGCAGTGCCTTGCAGTTTCAAGGCTATCTTAGCATTCATGCGACAGGGAAGGTGTTTCGTTTTAGTGCCATCCTTTCTTGTACTTGGAATGCTATAGAGCCGATGCGGTCGTCTGGTGCATTGAGTTTTCCAAGGAGCTGCGCATAACGTCAAAACAAGCAGGTCCATATCAGGCGGATTGAGCCCGAGTTCAACAGATGGCTGTGCGCGGTTCGGACGGAAGGTGCAGTTGTATTCTGGTCTTTGAACGTATCAGTTGTTGCTGGATGCACATCCATTATCAAGAACTGCAGGTGGTTCGTTTTGGGGCCTGGGACAAGAACAAAGAAGGTCCCATTGTGCATGTGTCAAATCGGCCCTCGAAGGAGGTTGATGCAACGACGGTGAAGCGGAATGCTGAAACATTGCTGAACATGCTCTCCCTCAACTTAGATGGGATGTATCGAGCCTGACCAAGGGTGTCTTATTACAGGACTATATCATTTGGCGGGCTGCGGCGATACATCGGTTGGTGAATTTGATTTACATTAGTCAGTCTAGGGTATAGGGTTCAGCGAGCGCCTTAGAAGTGCGGCCTCTCTTCCCGCGCTCACCGCGAATAGAGACTTCACCAATTACCCTTCGCTGTCTTTTAAACCTCAGCCTCTGTCGTATAAAACCTTACACCTACTTTGATACGCAAATTTTCCTAATTCGCTTCCATCCACAGTCTAACAACGCACAACGCACAGCTAATTCGACCACGATCACTGCAACACAGTTTCAAGATTCGCTCAACCAATCACGGACTGGATATGTGATCGAGTCAAATGCCAACAATGATGGCTATATTATCACTACGTCGTAATTGAAATGCTCTTGGATGCACGCGTTTGTCAATAATTGAACACCAAACCAACTCTTTCATCGTCACTTGTCGGCATTTGATTTTGTGGCCCGCTTAGACCGCAGTCTGGAGACAGACGATTCGGCAGTGTGAGTAAGTGGTTCATCCCTTATCTGTTTTACTAATATATCTCCAGGCTGCGCGGGGTACATATAAAGGATCAATATAGCCGACAAGTCAGAGTTCAAACCCGATATCAGGCGACTCCTCTCAATGGCTGTCATCTCATTCCGCACCTCACTGACGGCCGATTCAGTCCGACATTCCAAATTAGCGCTAATTATTCTTACGCGTAATTTGTCCTACACAAAATGCCGATAAAACATGGAGAACACAATATGCAATTTTATTATGGGGTACTCTATACATCGCCCATATGCATTGGTATCGAGGTGAATATGCAAGCAAATACTTTATATTGTTTAACCAGTGTCTCATGGAAACATTAAGGGTTCGTTTCTGCCTTCAAAGCTTTGTCCGTCACAGTTTGAGCCGAAGGATCGCATTAGCTATCTGTACGTCATAACCATGTTGATGAGTATGGGTATATAGGTAGGTAACGATATCGTAGCGTTATGTTCAATGATCAGCAGATTACAGTGGTTCGACCGACAGGCGTAATACTTCAGAATCAGGATTGAACCGCTAGGGAATTATTTCGGGTGAGTTTTCTTGGAGACTGGCTGGAAATTTGCTAGTGCTCCTTCGACAAATCCGTCCTGCGTACCCAGTGGTGCAACGGGAGCAGCATGTCCACATGTTTCACTCATCGCAAAACCGGGCTTAAGGATACTACCGCATTGCAAATGTTTAAGCTTTCGACCTTCCTCCTGCAGAGAAAATTTTATTATCGCCGAGTACTTCACAGCCTTCTTTCGATCGAGCGATCGGAATGAAGCGTCCAGAAGCGGGTTAGGGTTGCATATGTACATGCTACTTCATGCACATGCAACGCAGAGTGTCGTGTCACTATATCATCGGCTTCTCCCTCCAACCCCGGGCGCTCAGGAACCAACCGAAAAAAAGCACCCAGGCAATGTGACAAGTCACCGGATTTTGTTTCTCTACGTGACAGTAACGTGTGCAGCATACAGAGGTCTTACCAATTTCATTGCTCGCAACGCTTGCTTCGGCATTCACTGCCTATCATTGCCGTGGGGTTGGGCGATTTGGAATCCTGGAGGCTCGCAAGGGGCTTCCTGGTTGGTGGGCATCGGATCGATCATGCACATGTGGTAGGGCGGGCAAACTTGGAATAGCACAAGACTGCCCTTGGTCCTTACTTAGGTGCTCTAGCTTCCCTCGGTCTTCCAGCCCGGCTGGTTCAATTCTGCAACTGTCGATTTGATCAACCCTCTAAACCTCCCTCGTCTTCGTGGGTTTGCACCTGGTTTCATTGCTCACGAAGGATCGAAGAGTCGCCCTAAAACGTTGTGAATTATTCGTTCGAAAGCAAGCCCTGGGGCCCGAAACAACCGTCAGCATCAACCGAGAAATCACAATGGATATGGAGAAGCCACGTTTTGTCTTTGCTTTCGGTGCTACTCCAAACAGCTATTTCATCGGCTGCGGCAAAGAGATGGCATGGTGAGCAATCCTTTAATGATGTCAAAAATAATTACCCACGCCACACCCAATCACTCACGAAAAGTCCTCGCAATGTCGAGAGTAAAAGCTAATACGAAGTGCGTAGGAACGGACTTCCTGCAGAGCTAGAATCAATTTTGATAAATCGAGCCTCGGAAGTGCTTGCGATTTCCCTAGGCGAAAAGGGAGCCTTCTACTGTCGATATCTCTCTAAAGTTGGTAGGAACGAATATACAGGTATAGTTATCTGACTTCTATGTTTGGGTTCACATCTAATAATAGGTGTTTTAAGTATCCGGAAACCTTCCTGTCAACCTTTCTTTCCTCCTTTCTTGCTGGTTCGCGAATCCTTACGAACGTCCACATGTCGCTTTTGGCCCGTCAGGATCCTACTTTTTCCAATCATCAGCGCTCTCCACATGGGAGAATCTCCCTTACCGCCTCGATACACTTTTAAATGAGTTGCGAGAAGCTCCCGATGTCCCGCTACATCCTCGTTCACTATCGTTGGGTTGGAGAGGGGGATTTGTGTTTCTCACTGGTGAGGACGGCGAGTTTCCCATGTGGGACAATGTCGACCCGGAACTTGCGCATCGGCTAAGCGGAGACGGGGATAAGATCGTCGTTGAGGTATGAGGGAAATGTTTCCCATAGGCGATCAGCAAGCGCTTATTTTTTATCTAGACTGCATCCCTATCACTGGCGTGTCAGGAGGATTACCTAGTCGTCTTTTCTGACGGATCCATTTTCTACTCTGTTCCAGACAGCATGGTTCCCATTATTAAACAATTTGTGCACACATATCATATGGCGCTAGAGGATTACGAACACGAAATGGCTTACGACTACGTTTCCATACCGCCAAGTCCGCGAGTAGAAATGGCTGCTGCTATGGCTGCCGCTGCCGCTTCAAACCCAGGAAAGAACGGAGAGCGGTTACTCAGCCTTGCACTTCCCGATGGGATCTTAGGCTGGGACGAGGCAGTTATTACGGAATACATAAAGAAAGCCGTTGGTTCGTCGACTAAATCGGGGGACACATCACCAGCCAGTTCACCTGGCCGTGACAGAACGGTATATGAACGACCAAATCCTTATCCCCCAGGGAACCTAGCTAGCAGAAGGGGAATGGCAGGAGTTATGTCGAAAATCGAGACTAGATGGGATCGAAAACCGGATCATCGGGAAGACGTATTTGAAATTCGGGGAGGATTTGAGGGAAAGGGGGGATTTGATCCACTGGGAATACAAATGACACAGGGAAGGGTTATTGAGCTATGACTAACCGACATGCGATGACTTCTTGTTCCATATATAATTTCGTTATATTTCTGGTTGGTGGCTTTTTTACCTATGATTCGATGCCGGTCGTCATTCACTTACTTTCCATGTTATTTTTTTTTTTTGGGTTCGGGCTGAGGCCATCCATTCTCTCACCCTTTCCCTAGATATTTTTCTTGGGCACGCGCCACTACAGTTGCTGCTGATACACCTACTTCTCCTCCTTCTCCTACCATTAGCTCTTACGTCTTGTATTGATACATATCAGGTGGCTGTGCGCTTGTGTTCATCAACTCTGCTGCCGACCAATTCTCGAGTAATGTTTTCTAGGCGCAAATTTGTTTTTGGCTGCCGCTACTATATCTCCTGACATCAAGGACCAATTAACAATGTACCGGCATCCCTCTCTGGGCTATGGCTAACTACTATCTGCAAATTTTTTTGTTTTTCTCAAAAAAAAGCGTTTTCACAGCGGATATACATTTGCTTTTTCGGTCTGGTCTGTTTTAATTTTACTATTAAACGGGGTTGGAGTTGTTTTTTCGTTATCTTTGGGGCATGTCGAGGCGTGGGTTGGTGTAAGTTGTATACAGTTTTGTATGATGAATGAATGGATTCATGATCATGATCTTGACAATCTCAGTGAGTTGCAGTGGATTTACAGCCATCAATCTTTACAATGTTTCTGGGGATTAGTCGGCATTTTCTTCCAGCAGCTCCCGGGCATCGCCCTCGCCCGTGAAACGGAGGCGGAGCCGCGGAGGTAGGCGGGGATCAGAGGAGAAGGGGGGTGAACCCCGCATCTCACGAACTACATCATTCCCTCATCAGTCTAGAGTAGTCTCGAATGCTGCTGCAGTTTCATCAATCGGCAATCGGTACCAAGCTTGCGATATAGAGTGCTGCTGTTTCGATAGATGAGGTTTTTGACGTCATAATCTCTCACTAGCCTCAATGCCGGTAGAGTAGAGTAGAGTAGAGTTACTTGTTCCTGTATATTAGCGGTCGAGACCGAAAAATTAAATTTATCCGGGAGTGAATTTCAAATCGGGAGAGTACCGGTATGTAAAGTAAGAGCTAGCGCGCACTCTCTATCTCTTCATCTTCCCCCGCAGTGAGTGCGTTAGTGAGCTATTTGAACCCATAGGCGGAGGCCCCCCTTCCCCCCCCTTCCCATACGCTGACCCAGCCCTGTGGGTCGATACAAGATACACGCGGTGGATCGTCGATCGTGTGCAGCAAGGCGAGGGGGGAGGGGGGTTTCTATAGAGATCGTAATGGTTCAGACATCGACGTCATGCCGTTTGTTTGATTGTTCTCACCAGATTCCCATTCCACACCACCACCAGGCGTTGAACCTGGTTTCAAACACAACTTACTCGAGGGAGCTGAGCAGGGGAAATCGAATCGAACACCTTTAATTATCAATCACATTGTGTTGAATACTTGCCAGCTGGTTGCCTAACAAAGTCGTCACCATGTGGAGATGGATTTTTGAAATGTTCCGATCCGACTTCACCCTCCCTGGAGATGGATAGAAGTACTAGGTACTGGGTCTGCAAATTGCAGCTGGAGGAAGGGATGGAGGGTATCTTGATGGAGTTTAGACGTCATTGTCTTCTCTTACGGTAATTTGCAGCCGTTATTTCTCCCAAAGTCCGGAGTCATTGTGCTAGCTGTCAATTTCAGTTGCAGGACTTTAAACGCTTCCATCAAAGCATTGTATTGAATACTCGTTGGCCAATTGGTCAAATGGAATGCCCAATTAGACCTCGTTAGTGACATTATATCATGATGTCACTCAACCAGCCTTCGGATTAGGTACCCAAGTATTATGTAGTTACTTATGAACATCTGATCCTGCAGTTGGTAGTATATAGTAGCACGATGATACCGACCGGTTCACGTCATGGTTTTCTCGAGCCATCCATCAAATTCCAGCTTACCCATGGCCAGCAACGTCTGGAAACTTATAGAAGTATCAAATATCTCTATATCAACAAACATTGAGGGTGGTGAATGGTTCTATCAAAGATAATGCGGGAGGTGGTGGTGGTGGCGAACGAGTATCTCAACTCTGCGCTGACGTATGGCATGCGCAGAGTAGTTGAGTTCCTGGATCGCAATGTATTATACGATCTTTACGCACCGCAGAGTAAATAATAAACCGGAAATTTCGATGACCCATAA
This sequence comes from Trichophaea hybrida, assembly GCA_015178995.1. Taxonomy (NCBI): domain Eukaryota; kingdom Fungi; phylum Ascomycota; class Pezizomycetes; order Pezizales; family Pyronemataceae; genus Trichophaea; species Trichophaea hybrida. Next base: position 52,888 of record WHVE01000558.1, read on the forward strand.
ACGATAGTGAAAAATCTTTTCACAACGTCCCCATGGCGCGTCACCCATCACTTCAAACGCCACTGAGTTGTTTCTCCAACGTTCCTATGTATGTACTCTGAGGCTATCGCTATCAAGATAGTGTACCTAGGTGGAAACACAAGGCTACGCTCTCATAGTTCTCTATGCATATTGGGAGAGTTTGGTGTATGACCTTCACATTATATGAAGGATTCTATAAGACAACTAAGATTCTTATATAACGAGATAACAGGGACTACCGCTTTACCCTAGATATCACAGTAACGAGCTGTTACGAGCAGAATGCGACGAGAGACCCTTACATCGAGAAATTTCGAAAGCTCCTAACCTTCTATCTACCTAACTAGCTCTAACCCTCTACCACGCCATGTGCCGACACATCAAGCACCGAGACCAAAACTTGGTAACAGTGCACACCCATACATTTAAAACTGAGGAGTGGAATGATACACAGACGCTTGTGTAACTTCTGCTTACATTCGCAAATGTTTGACGGTCGAGATTTCATAATGCAGTACTTATCCATCACGAAGCTCTAGGGAAACAACCTTTTATACATGGTTCAAGAAAGGGATAGAGTAATGCTGTAGAGTATAAATAGCTAAACCACAATAGCAATAATAAGACGGCGCTCAACCGCGGATAGTAATAAAATATCCAACTTCATTCCCTGACGCATAAAGCACTCATAATTCACTAAATAATATCAATCTCACTTGGTCCTTCTCCCCTCCTCCTCTCCCTCCTCCCCCCGATCCTGCTCCTGCTCGTGCTCCTCCCGGTCCTAGTCATGGTCCTAGTTTTGCTCTTGGTCCTAGTCCCACTCCTTCTCCCCCCCCCAGACCTCCCAACGGTGGAAACCAGTTGGGTTTCCGCGGGGAAACTGCACTGCACCAACTACTTAATTGTTCAAACTGCACTGCATGCTAAACCAGTGCAATGAACTGGTTGACAACTGGTTCAACTGTATATATTCGGTTCAACTATCTTAACTGGTTCGAACCAGTGTACAGTACTGCCATGAAATTTTCTTCGCCAGCTCTAACCCTTGTCCACGCTGTACATAGCACATTACTTTCAAACATATCTTCCTTACTCAAGGAAAGCCATGAAAATCCTGAACCTTGGGTGAAAATCTTGAGATTCCATGGAGAAACCATTGCGAACATACATTACAAATCGACCAGTGGCTGTGTAAGTGGCGAGTGACTAACTATACATGAGTCTAAATTGTGACTCAGATCATTAGCAACCTCTCTCCAGTCCATTCTAACAGCTTCACAGGTCGTCTGGAAATTTGTAGACCTTTCGGGCAAAATCCTGTGTCAACAAGAAGTGGAATGGGTAATGAGTGGCAAACTAACTAACCAGTAGTGAACCAGTGGATTTTGAACTTACAAACTTCACTGCACTGCACTGCGAGCCTCCACCAACTGCACTGCACTGCCAAGAACTAACTACATACCGTACTGGTTAACTCTTTACAAGCAGTGCACTGGTTCAACCGTTGGGAGGTCTGCCCCCCCCCTTTCCACCTCCCACTTCCCCGGCAGACCCTGGGGGTAGCTGAACCATGTGGTGGACAGGGGCCGAGATGGGGGGCCGCGTTATCGAATGCAGGCGCGCTAGGCATGTACCTACCAGAAATCCCCCTCTCCCTCAATTTGCCTCTGCCTCTTCTCAGATATCTTCACAACCGCCATCTCTATCTTGTTCAAAACCTCCCAAACCTCTTCACCATCAACATAGTTCCATTCATCCGTCGGCTCACCCAGGTGGATCTCATCGAACATATTCTCGGGGGTAGGAATGTTAGGAGATTGAGGCGGGATGATAATGAAGTCGACGTTTGACTGCCAACCTTTCTAACTCAGGTATACTGCTACTCGGATAATCGTAGATACAGCTAAGATAACAGCGGTGGCCTGCTTAGTTGTACTGAGCTTTGAGGTCATTCCTAGTGCATACGACTGTTGTTCTAGGACAATTACTTAGCATACCTAGTAGCTGAAGAATTCTAATCGGGCGGTGTTGACAGTGAGCGTCGTCTTTCCTTTTCCTCGGCAGGTAATCTGATGAGTAGGAGGAGACTTTGATCCTCGGTAAAATTCAAATGCTAGAGGGATAGTATGGAATCCTTCCACTACCAGGGACAGACGCGGAATCCATAGTCTGAACACCCAGGAAACTGACGGAAATATCTCTGTTCGAAACAGATCTGTTCCAGAAGAAGTTCTCGACATTGCAGAGACGGACGGCGGCGGGAGAGACGAATTCTGATATTCACATTAAGTCCTATCACCACTGTGTGTGAGGTTCACTCACAATTTCCTGCAAACATACCGCAGCTGCAGCAGAAACGTATATAGAGTCCCTTCCATACTCAGCCGAGTCAGAAGCAATATGCTTTGGCTATCCAAAAGTACTTCCAGTGACAGCATCTACGAAAGTTAGCTTCCGTAGAGGCAGCTAGAATAGCATTGCGGTACCAGGCCTTAACAATCTCTCAGACCACCGCACTTTCCACCACTCTGAATTGATATCATTCGCCTTGCGTTGTCAAAAAGTATAAACTAAACTCCTCACCGTCTGTTCTTTTGCTGCTGGGATTATATAGTACCTAGCTTAGAATTCCGTTAGGTCCCAACATAAAATTCGTAGGTATGTATAAAGGCAGTGGTATACTCGTTCACGTACGCTTTTTTTTCCGACTGTAACGATTCGAGCAACCCTCGGGCCCTAGACGTCAAAACGCAACGAAACGTCCATCTTCATCAACCGCATCGATATCCACAACCTCCATCGCTAAACAACCTGCCACCACCATAACTTTCTGCAACAAATACAGAATTCTATGGGCAGATCAATGCGAGTTCTGGAAAAACGGCCGCGAAGCCGAGCGCCTGCTATATCCGGATATGAGAGGGAGATGGAAAGCACGGAAAGTAGAGTAAGATGGGAAGGTTACAATTTGGCAGCGGGTTAAATTTTATGCATTCGGTCGTCCACCATGCATGCCAGGGTTCCGAGACTGGTAGAATGATAAAGTAATTGAAAGTTAACGAATTATCTCATCTCAACTGTAATCTATTCATAAAGTCTTATCCGCAATCCCGGGCCACCTATGTCAACATCAATACATTGCGGGTCGTCAAGGTGCTGGACGTCCCGGCCAAAAAGGGTATGGCTTCAGCCAATATTGCAATGCTGGTGCGTGCGAGAGATTGCGATCGCGGGTAGTTCAAGAGTGGGATAGGATAGTCCTATGCCTAGAAACCAGTCTTATCTCGGAAAACGGGTCGAAAGTCGTGCTGTAACGACGGTACCGAAGTGCCTTTGTGAAGCTTACTAGCTCCCTGCTGTGGTCACCAGTTTGATGAGGCCGGATCTTGCCAGCGCATAGAGGGAAGGACTGATTCGTAAAAGTCTGTACAAAGAGATTAGTAACCCGTAGGGCGCGGTTCAGTTGTGTATAATGGAAGCAATGCCCCCGCCCATCCACCTTAAGCCTCCTTATTGAACTGCTCCATCAAGTACTCCCAATACCCGCCCTCCTCAATGATTTGAGGTCGAGTTTCTATTGATTCAAAGCCGTACTCGGGATAACCACGGTGGGAGTTTTTCTATGTACGGGTCGAATGTAAAACGTAGGTCGTAGATGAATTAAGAGCCTGTTGAAATTCGGACGAAGTCGGACGAAAACTCCCTCCCAACAAACACTTCCTCAACAACTCCTAGAGATCAATTGAACGGTTTCCTCTCCTGCTAGCAAGTAAAGAATAAATCCGTGTCGGAGCTCCAATGAGGACAACACACAGAGAGAGAAAATTTGCTGTTATGGATGATTGTTTTTGAGACAAGAAGGTTTGGTATTCATTTGCTATGAGCATGATGGCATTATTGATCCCAGTATACCGAAAAAGTGGTGTTCTATGATTGCTTAGTACTGTTATGTGGGTTACATTATTGTCTTTTAATAATTGCTGTAATGTATACTTACGACCTTAGATCATCCTTTCTCACTCATCTCAACTATCGCCATCTATTATCGTCGTATGATAGATACGGGAGCAACCCAATTCACAGAATCTGCATCCCGAAAGGGAAGAGAAAGTTTATTTCGTGCTAGGAGGTGGTGGCAGTAATACAGCACAAACAGTCGAAAGGTGAATCTGCTGTTGAATTTCGATAGGTGTTGAGATGAAGATGCGCATTGTTGCGGAGGGCTATTCTTAGAGTTGGAAACGAGTTGGAAAAGGCCCCTGTGACATGAACTGACCTATCGGTGCGGCAATTACTTTCAAAGACGGTCGTGATCTACCGACGTGGGAATAGCATTAACTCAAGAACGTCTGTTTTTAAAGGTTTCAGATGCCTTACGTTGCTGGTCGTTGAAGCCTTAATCGGGCCTGAGCGTGATATTGTACGTCCTGCGAGCCTTCTAAAACGTCTTGTCGGTGCTAATAAGCAAATGCCATCCTGTTTGGCGGTCTCGGATGCCGGCGACTGATGATTCTCCAACGTTGTCGTTTGATACGTAATAGTGTTGTGAATTCGTATATCGGGCGAATGGCGACTGCCCAGACTCGTGAGCCCCTCAGTTGCCCCGCACATGCTGTCCCTGGTGACCGAGCATGTTCAATGAGAAAGAGAAAGAGAAGAATGATTTGGTTTGCAGGTGTCGAGGCGTTTGGAGTTGGGGTGGTAGTGGAAGTTCATTGCATGCAGTTACCGAAACTTCGAAGTGTACGTTGACTACTAAGTACACTCCAACACCACCTCCACTGCTCGCCATCGCACATCCTACCGCGCTCACCCAAGCATAAAATATCAAGTTATCCGCAGCCATAAATTAAGCAGTATTATCTACAGCTTCTCGAAACACATCGATACATACCGCACAATGTCGACAAACAGGGCCATAATGCTAGCTTTCCTCGATTTACTATTCATCACATCACTTCTGTTGTTCCGGTCCGTTTGACCTCAGCTATCACACTCGTTGGCTTCCTGGTTAGGTTCTCCATTCAGAAAAGCCCCCGTTTAAAGTTGTATTTTTTTCCCCAGGTGCATCGTCACTCAACCCATCAACACTTCTCGTCCAGGCCCTGTGTCCGGATGACCTCCCGCATGATTTTCACTCTAACCTCAGCTATAGAAACTCACCTTTCATAAACTTCCTTCCCACCCCTTCATTTCTAAATCGCCGTCTTCTGAAGGCCAGGGATATGGGCACTGTGGGTGCTGACCGATTAACTACCTATGCGAGCAGACATGTTCGTACAGTCGCAGGACAAAAGTGAGGGAACGCGTAAAATATACCACCTAATGAATGTCTCTAATAATTGACAAAATAGCAAATTCAATTCGCTCAAACAGAAGAACTGGCTTTTCTGAAGTTTCTTTCAACTTATAGTTGGTTTCCGATTGAAATTCCTGGTGTATTTTAGGTGTCATCTAACGCATTGCTTGTCCTGCGTTCCCTCACTTTTGTCCCGCAACTGTACGTGTCCAAGTCGCGGATGACGCAGGTGACGTCCTACTGAAAGTACTAGAAAGTACCTTTTTGAGCTATAGTAGAGTTGTTGTGAGACCACAGACGTTTATTTGATGCGAGGATTTCGAGATCTGGGACCGGGATTGATATTTGTGTTGCTGTCGAGAAGTGGCGTGTGTGGTGTTTTGTAAACCCTGTTGTGATAATAATACTCACCAATGCCAAAGGATCGCAAGAGAAGAAGTACCGCATTGACGACAATGGCGAATACAGAAATCTAAAATCCACTGACATCGCCATCGTATGTACGAGTGATCTACAATGACCTCCGGCTCTAATCTGAAACAGTCCTAGTTTGTTCTGTAAATAACAACAAGCTTTTCGCCACCAACAAGCAAAGCCAGAAACACCACGAAACATCAACTTTTAGCTAACGGAATCAGCGAAGTCCAATAGAGCGTTGCGCATGATTGATCTACTCTGTAGGCGAGGGTTAGGTGACGCAGTTATCCATGTGCTCAGGAGGTGACACTTTGATCTCCGCCTGCTGTAGATCTCTCCGATTGATCCCTGAAATATACCACCACCGGTTGTTGACGAAAAGGGGTGGGTTATGCTCAAGGAGTCCTGTGGTTTTAGCCCCGCAAGATGTCGTCTCTGGTAGATGCGGAATTAAAGCCACACAACCCGTTCAAGATGTTCTTCGTGTCATAACAATTCCCCAAAGAGTAATTCTTAAAGCTCACACAGTTCACAGCATCCGGGCATAGAAGCCGACCTCGAGAGCTCGGCTATTCCATCTTCCGTGCTATCAATCTTTGTCAATTTCAAAACAATAGAGCGGCATACATCATGTCGGTTCTTACCCCCACAGCTTGGTTCGTTCTTACCCCCACAACTTGGGTTCGTTCTCTGGTTCGTTAGGTATAACGTGCAGTGACCCTGTAATAGCAAGCCTGAATCAACATTCCTATACCAAGTCCCTTACGCCCAGAAAAGAGACATGATATTCCTCTACTGATCCACATTAACAATCAAAACAAAAAACCCAAGCCTTTATAATCCACCTATTGCAGCTGGACTGCTGGTGAACGCATTGAAATGGTCCTGGGTAATTAGCCATATGATCATGATGAGAGAACACGTCGACAAAATCCTTGAACCGTATGCGCCTGAGACACTATGAAGGTAGAAAAATGATTATAGCCCCGCAATAGACTTCAAATCTGCACCCCACATTTAGGATGCGTGTCTCTCCACCTCCAGCTGGGCCAATGTAGAATGGCAGGCAGAGTGATACTTACGGAGGTAGTGATGTTGAGATTCTTGTTGGTGTCATGGATGTTGTGAGTAATTTCTACTTTATTCGGGGATGCAACGATATCTCTTCCCACCATAGGGTAGGGAATGAAGTGCGGACAATGGAATTGTATGCCATTTCTTCCGAATATGGGTTACCAGGCATAGTGGTAGATTCTTAGTAGAGGTCTCGGAGCAATGGCTATGGGTATCTAATAACCGCCTATCAGGAATAATCATCACCGCTAGTTAGGTATTTCCATCTGCCAGAATAAATAAACAAACAAAAAACCTTATACCCGCGCGCATTTTGTCCAACAATGTTTAAGCTCTGCTGACGTTTTGTAGATACCAAACTTGTGGCTGGAATCCTTTCATCTCTTTCTTTCCCCGTAAAACCTCCTCCCACCGAAGATGGACGGAAAACGAGACCATTTGACCGACCATATGGTTGTGGCGACTGGACTTATCTACGGGCTCATTCAGGATAAAACCTTAGATATGCGCCACTATCACCAGCGGCCGACGTAGTTCTCAGAGTCGGTACTGTGTGGAACTTATCAAGGCCCCTCCCTCCACTGTGACCTGCGATCATTATTCCACAATTATTGGCAGTTATTCGTGATTGTGCAGATGTCTTTTTCACAAAAAGGGAACTATACATAGGTTTCTGAAACTTGTGGCTGGACCTTGAATCCAATCCCATTCAATCTTCCTCAAATTCCCTGGTATGTATGAAAACGAAACGGCTGCACGCTCATCCGTGCGTTCATCGAATGCAGACGCCGCCATTGACGTGGTTCCCGCAACGAATTGTTACGCTGGAAGAAGTGCGCAGTAGGAGTGCACTTCCAAACCACATACCCGTCGCCAGTACCCGGGTGATAGAACAAAAATAGGATAGTTGGCTGCTGGATGGATGGCGTGCGGGGAACAAAAGTTCTTTTGTGGCAATGAATTGAAGCCGTATCTTCCCGTTGTCGAACTCCGAGACTACTGCCGTTTACCTGTGTTCGGGTAAGTTTTTCATCACTGGTTTAACGCAAATGCTGGCATCAAGTGTTATAAGCTCGTCTTGGGTACAAGTTTAAGCCTAATTGTTTACGTTTGAGATCGGTGGCGCCGGCTTTGTTTCCACCACCACCATCACCCCACGTGTGGGGTACGTAAAAAGGGTCTCCCTCCATTTCCCTTCCTTTCCCTTGCTTTTCTATGATCCTTCATGATTGGGTTCGTGTCAAGACCCATTATATACTCAATGCTCCCAAAATACACTCGCGACGCGACTGGCTTGCCTCCACCAGGATCTCATTCCAACGAATCACGAATCACGGGGGTTCGCGTTGTATGCAGTGATCGTGGGGCTGACATTTGGGGGGCGTGGATTTAATTTTAGAGTGGGCTCTTGGCCGCCACTCCAATCAGATGTGAGGGGGTTAGAAGGCAGGACAGACAAGACAGACGAAAAGATTAGTATGAGAAGGGGGGTAAGAAGTATTTGCTGCATGGTGATGGGACGAACGCGGGCGCGTCAGTGCGTATCTTTTCGCTTAGGGATTATTACGCAACTGTTCCGATTGAATTGCTCTGCTTCGTGCGAGTACTCGTATCGTGGCTAGAGTGATCCATATCTCTCTATCGCGTCTTCCTAGGCAGCTGGACGGAGGAAAATTACCTATATCCGGGACATATTACAAAGTTCTGTTGCAGCGCAATCAACAGGCTCCCACGATCTGAGGTGACATCCGAAAAAAGTCAACCAGGTTAAAACTTGCGTGTTGTATGGGTTGGGTTACTGGTGGCGATCCGTAAGCTACTTTCCCAGTTGCGCGCTAGCCGGTTTTAAGTCCTAGTTGAGTCCTGGGCGAAGCGATTCGGTAGGTTCCAGTGCTGTGGTTACCCAGATGGGGGATGCGGCCATCCCTGATTCGACGGGGCAAAACGAACTGTGGGGAAGAAAATCGCATTCATGTATGGCCAGTTGTACGTACTCCATGCATTGCCCTCGCCCTGTTTCCCCACCTACGAGAGGTAGAGATAATGTACCTGGTACATGGAGACGCTGGTGAACAGATTGGGAACCAAGAAATTCCCACGATGGGACATTGACGTCGTGGTAATCGGAGGCTGTTGCAGTCTTGTGGAAAGGCGGTTAGCGGTACTGTCAAAAACATCGTGGAAAAGACGTTCAACACTGCAACTTGCAACTGGTGCGTCTTTCGTCATTGCTGAGATATGCTATGTGTGTGATAGCGCTAGGCGTATTTTTTTGTTGCGCTGGTGGGTTGCCGGTGCCTGTGGGATGAGACACTGATGTCTGGTTTGTTGTTCGCAATGGGACGATAATGAAGATATCGACCGACCGGCAATCAGGAAAAAAAAGGGATTGTTGAGCAATTGAGCAGAGAGAAGTTGGTATCTGTAACCTTGATGGTACCTCTCGACTCCATTGATCAATTGCGGCGAGCTGAAGCAAGAAGAGTCCAACATTTAATATGTCCGCGATCCGTGTCTCGCGTTAATTTTTCGTGTTCTGCCGTGTCTCTCTTCTCCTTCAACAGATCCAGGCTCCGGTCGTCCCGTTTTTGCACTAAAGGGGACGAAACCCACTCGCTTCGCTGCGAACGTACTAAAGTACTGTTGTATTTTCTTCTTCGGGGTTAAGGTACGTACGCAGCACTTATCTCGCATCTGGCTGTTTGTCGAATAACCTTAACACGTCCTCCTCTCTCTCTCTCCTATCATCACAGCCCATCCTCCCTCCTCCTCCTCCTCGATTCACTCCCTCGTTTCTTCTTTTATGGCTTTATAGCCTGTTCGTCATTCGCTTTCCATCTACTCCACAACCGAATTTCCAACATCCAACACAACATCTCGTACCTATCATTTGCGTGTTTCAGAGTACTGCAATTAATGGAAGCAGTTCATCACTACTACTACCTTATCACTGTCACTCGCTTTTTCTTTTGAAAACTCACCTTTACACCCTGGGTTTTCTACATTACTAGATTCATCAAAGACCTGTCGTTTTAATAGCAACAATTCGTCTTTTCGAGAATCTTCGGCTCAGGTGCAGTCAGGCCTTCCAGAAACCGCGGGTTGCTACTGTATCAAACGGAGGCATGCAGTCGTTTCGAGGAGGCTCGGCAGCACCCAATGCCGAGAGTAAACGGAGTTTCGGCATCTTTAGCACAATCATCCGGAAACCAAAAGTCGAACCTGCTCCGCCACAACAATTGCCACCACTGACTCTCCCGGGAATCGATCTCCTACCACCATCTCCACCGACTGCACCGGCGGAACAGGCCCTAAAGCAGGAAGCTACTCCTCGCCAGACGAGAGTATCAAAGAAACCATCTACTGATGTCGATGATGAGCTTAGAAAGCTCTTCCAACGTGAAGGTTATGCGCTTCTTGCATTTACGGATCCAGAGAAGGCGGCTGCTGTTTCTCATACCCCACCAACCCCGAAGCCGATACCTGTGGTCGATCCGGTGGAAAGCAGCCGGAGGGATGGAACCTTGCTGAAGGATGCTATTGAGAGGATTGAGAAGATGAGTACGGAGGCGTCTCGTTCCGTGCCAGTAAAGAAGGAGGCCAATGATCCGAAACCTACGCATATCCAGAGACCACCATTTAGGAAGGATTCTCTTCTGGACACCTCAAGATCGTTACTGGAACGGCCACCGCAAGTCACCCCTGCAGTCTTGAATGAGAAGCCACCGCAAGTCACCCCTGCAGTCTTGAAGGAGAAGCCACCGCAAGTCACCTCTGCAGTCCTGAAGAAGGAGAAGCCACCGCAAGTCACCTCTGTAGTCTTGAAGGAGAAGCCACCGCAAGTCAGCCCTGTGGTCTTGAAGAAGGAGAAGCCATCGGAACGTACACCACCCGTTTCCAATATTGAGGAGAACATTGTTCCCCGACCTACGGTGGTGGCTGTGCCGGCTGCATCTACAGGGGGCAATTCTTTGGGAATGCAGACTACTACCGAAAGGACTTCACGGCGTTTAAATTCACAACAGCTGGGATCTGCTGCTGCTGCTGCCACGGCGAGATATTCGAGCAACGGCACTATGGATAGGAAGCTTGAACAGAGAACTTCCGACAAGAGCTTGACGGACAGTGGAAAGAACGTGGGTGTGGATAGCCAGGACCGAAGTGCAAATGGCAAGTCTTTGACAAGAAACGACTCCCCTCGATCCGAAATACATGCCGAGGTTCCGGCTCGGATACTTGAATCTCCGGCCATGGCGCGGTTCGCTCAGGAGGCCTCGATGCAAGATGTCGATCCACGAAGGTCGGCTCGAAATTCGGGGAACTATAATCAGCACATGCAGCGAAGACGGTCTCCTCCAAACGATATAGGGAGACACCCGGGCCAGGGGAGTGAAAATGGGCTTGGAAGCAGGGCACAATCTTATGAACGTCTCCAGAGGCCAAGTCCTCTTCCTACGAACCCTGATGGCAATCATTCTCTCCAGTCATTAACAGTCGACGAAGAGGAAGATAGCTTGGAGGAAAGTCCCCGGTCTTTCAATCTTCCGATTCCTGTGATGCTCCCCCCTGAGGAGTACACGGTTGTCCCCAATGAACTTCAACGGACTTGTGCGGTCTCTCACCGCTCGACCGTCATGTCCTCGAACATTCACCATCGGATCTGTTGCATGGTCTGTCAATCGGATTCTTCAGCTGAACGGTGGCTCTGCACTTACTGTGCCCTTCGGTTTTGTTCCAGGTGTAAGGCTGAGTTTGCTACTGGAAATACCCTGGAGCAGATTATAGAAAAAGCAGTGTCAGAGGATTGGAGGTCGCAGTCGTCAAGTCCACCAAGCCCAGTACGTGGCGCACCGGAAAGGAATATTCCCTGGGAATTAGCATGTGTGATGGAAGCCGGCGGAAGACTACAGGGACCTCGGTTACGATCGCCGGCCAATGGTCGAGGGCCACCTCCGCAGAGACGGATTTCGCCAGTTTATCCGAACAGAGGACCTTCCCCAGCAAACAGAAGTGGAAAGTCGTCTCCACACTCGCTGTCGGATGAACAGGGACCGATGATTCAGAATCAACCGCCGAGTCCAACTTGGTCCGATCAGGAAAAGGTACGGTCGAGAAATAGCAGTAGGAACAGCCACAGGTACGAAGATACCCCTATGGGTTTTGATAGGGAGGCCAGGAGGAGGACCGTGGAAAGGATTATGAAGGATGGGAGGAATATGTCGTCCACGGCGCGGTGTTCGCCGGCGGTTTTGAATGGGAGTGGAACTGCTGCTGAGCAGAGACGTGCATTATTGCAAGGCGCATCCTATTGAATGGATAGAAGATGGATAAGCTGTTGATGACGGAGTTGGCCAAAAGTTGGGATTGGACTTAATTGTTTGCTTGTATGTGGTATTTTTGCACTTTTGCTTCGCTCTTGCTTGAGGTTTTAGTATGGCTGCGGTGTTCAGCATTTGTGTTTTGAGTGCATTTTTGTCCGGTTTGTTTGACGTGATGATGCTGTGGATACATTTAAGTTTCTGTGTTTTTTTTTACGAATTTGTATGACACCCACACCGTTTTTTCTTTCCGCTAATTTGCATTTTGTTTCCTCTTCGAGCACATGGTTTGGTTTGGGTGATTGGTTAACTGGAGTTGAGAGTTTGTTTCTTTGTTAGATGTTTCTTGGTAATAAGGTAATGGAGGGAGGGTGACGTCTAGTAGAGTATACAAGTACATACTGAGTTGGAGAGAGAGCCAAATACAATGAAATGGGTGTTGACTAATTGATGGGTCCGGTTCGATGATACTATAGCGAAAATTAAGGTCTAAATGTCAACTTTTAGTAGCCGAACAGAGATCAATAACGGCCGTAACAGAAGCGTATAGTGACCTAGTATGATGGAGTGGCCCAAAGAAAGTTGCATTTAATTTGTTAGAGATTGTTAACTTAAAAGTTACGGTGGTCAGATTGTCAATTAATAGCACCCCATTACGCTATGACAAGATGACCGGATATATTGGTTAACGGACAGACCCTCTATGACCATCTAAAACCCACGGACGGACACTTTCCCATGACGCCTTATGCCCGTACCTTAATTTTCAATACAGTACTTGTGTCCCGGCAGGGGACAGTGAGAACACATGAGGGAATTCACTCGCATACGGGGGCCTGGGTGAGAAGTTTTGATAGGTCAAGTGACGATGCACCTGGGGAATAAATCATAAGTTAAAATGGGGTGCTGTCGAGAGAATATATAAACTTAATAAGAAACCAACGGGAGTGATGGCTGAGGTGAAAACGGAATAGAACGATACCCGCCAGAATTATGCTTGACTAATCCCACCCAATAATCTTAGTTGATGATGCCGTACGGGGTTATGAAGCTATTCATCTACACAGAATATCGGAACGCAATGTTCTTCCAACGTTTGGCTTTCGCTTGTCCTCGAATGCCTCAAGGGCATATAAATTCAATACCAAGCATTCGCAGTAATAAGATGATCACAATATTACCCAAAACACCATCACATCAACCACCCCAGCCAGTTCGGGCATATACCGACTGGCCGCGCCATTCTGAAGCTGATTCGAATTCAACACACTCTCGCAGCTCGTTCCAGGCTGCAATTCTTTCTGCCCATCACTTGATGAGTACTCATCCCCACAACTAGGAACCTATCAAACTGACCGAAGGATTATGTATACAAGCCTCATACTCAGCAAATTGCAGTTGCCTGTCTGCGTTATTGTTCGCCTGCTTTACCAGATCGAGTGCATTTTGCTGTATCTAGAGTGAACGATCAGTTGTCGCCTGGGCCGTCTGAGCGGCGTTATCCGCTCGGAATGTGAGCGTGAGTTGTGTTGAGAGCAATCGAGTACACAGAGGGGTTGATTAACTATTATACAAAAGTGATTGTCTAAAGAACTAACTACGGGAGAAATCTATGCTTTATATACTCAAGGAAAACCATGAAAATCTTGAACCTCGGCTAAAGAACCATCGTGAACATACATTACGAATCAACCAGTGGCTATGCAAGTGGCGAGTGACCAATCATGTATGAGTCTACATCGTGACTCAGACCATTAGCAATCACACTCCAGTCGATTCTAGCAGGTTCGCTGGCCATCTAGAAACTCGTAGGCCTTTTGGGCTAAATCCTGTGCCAACAAGTTGAGCCGTGGAGATGGGTTTTTCGGTCTGCGGGGCTTGGGGATAGTTTCGCTCCGTCGGTGGTTGGTAGATCGTCTAAGTCTATGGAACTTTGAACCATGGTTGTTATGGGATGATTGGTGAACCGGAAGTTGGACTCGTATTGGGGATCAAATGATTCTTATCATCTAAAGAAATAGGGCTGCAAGGCTGGTGTGTCAAGCTTTCGTCGACCAGCTGCGGCTGATATACTCGTCTGGAATGCGGGGTACATTGGGTGGTGAAGTTGTAGGCTGTTCAACATATATGTTGATGTGACGAAGGGTGGCAAGGTAATCATCAAAAAAGTCGTGACCCCTAACCCACGATTGCTTGACTTCCGCGATATAGATCCATATCCTTGGGATATGATTTGCTGTGTTCGTTTGTTGGGTTCGAGAGCTCTCATCCTATCAGAGCTACTGCTGTCCCTGCGATAGCTGAAGTGGTTTTCCCGCCCTGTCATGACTCAAACTGTAGCAAAGTCGTTTTCCACCGCCGATTTTCGATTGAGATTGTCGAAGTTTGATTAAAGATAGACCGAGGTGGATATTTGCATCTCCGCCGTGAGACGAGATCGAAGGTACTAGAAGAGACAAGGTGGTTTTCCTGCGTGGGCTTTGTCAAGAAGTTAACAAAGGGTTTGTGCGTGTCGTCTGGCTGGATTGCATGAGGGTTCGAGTCGTTGACAGCGATGTGACGTGAGAAGTTGTAGGGTTTGTGGGGTGGGTTTATGGCATGGTCGATCCACCCACACAGTAGAGATCCTCACAACTGCTGTTTTATCAACTCGTTAAAGCTGTTTTGGTACTATCGATACTGGAAAATCTGGTTCTGTTCATCAACGGTCATTATCTCATTCTCGAGAACAACAGACTGAAACGATAGAACTGCGACCTGATTACACTTGTGAAGAATGATGCTCTGGAACTATTGCATATACAGGTCTCAGCCGGAGACGAGCCTCGTATGGCCGGAGACGGTGTCTTGTATGGCCGGAGATGACGGTGTCTTGTATGGCCGGAGATGACTGTGTTTCTGATACTGGCTGATGGAATTCAGCCGTACTTGTATTCTCATATATATAGGGCCTTGTGGCCCTCTTAGATAGAATACTATCAAGCTTCTCCAGTATCACTATTTCAACAGGTTATGAGGATGGTGCTGTGAGTAAATGGACCCTTTCGTACGTTTAGAAGTGAATGTTATTGGTGATGCAGCCAAACTCCCGCTAAAGCTAACTATGTGAGCGGCCAGCAGAGCTGCACTAATGCAGCAGAGGGGCACCCTAACATGACCACCTGCATCACAACCTTCTCCAATCATCTTCGAGAAACCTCTCGAAGAAACAATACACCCTGATCAAAAACAAACATGCATCTGCAATGTCTCTCAACCATCTAAACAAGAAAAACAAAAGAAAACAATGGGAGTTTCCCGTCTTGCCGCCACGACTGAGAAACAAGCAAATAAAACAAAAATTTCTTTCTTCAAAGGAAGATGAAACTTGTTTCTCATGCCTTCTTCAATCTCACTTTCTTCTTCTCCTTCAGCCATCCGGATATTTCTTTCCAGTACTGCTTCTCCGTATCTTTTGCTTTTGCCATATTCTCCTCTGGTTCCCATGTATTATCCTTCTCGTCCCATCTTTCCCATTTCACTTCATTTTCCCAACTGGTTCCATCTGAGCTTGCCCGGTGATTTGCAATTGATTTGATGACATTGCTTGTGTCTGTACAGCTTGTTTGTACCAGCGGGGGTGGCAGATACCAAGTAACCCTAGAATTGTCTGTGCGGTCAACCTTGGGTCTGCTGACATTGACAGTATCATGGATCATGTTGTTTGGAAGATCTAGTTTGATGTCGTTCCCGCGTATTCAGAGGATCTCGTATGGGCTAATGTAACAATATACCAGTTTGCCGTGTGTAGAGTTGACGTTGGTGTATGTGATTTGCAGATCCGTTGTATCCAAAAATACCTTCGCACCGGCAGTGATAGCAGGGTCAATTGTGCATCGTGACTCATTAGCTTCAGCCGTCTGTTCATCCTGCGCATCATGGAGCTCATCCCTGGCGACTTCTAAAATACGCTGCAATCGTTCAATGAATTCACGGCCTTGTAAGATTTGTGCTGATTCCTTTGCCTGTGGCCGTTGGAGGTCTGCAATGAAGTCTAGCAGCAAAGGCGGTGCATATCCAAGGTCGAGTTGCAAAGGTGTCTGCTTTGTCGAACGGTGTACAGAGGAATTGTAGGCATACCCTTCCAGTGGAAGGTAGTCGTCCCAATTGGCCTGATCGTGAATTGCGAAGACTCACAAATAACGTACCACCCTCTAGTTCAAGTTGTCTGAGAGACCATCTATTTCTGGATTGAATGCTGTAGACATGAGCAGCTTCGTCTGCAGAATCCACGCAACTTCTCTCCAGTGGTTTGCTGTGAAGTAAACATCGCAATCTGATACAACCTCTTGTGGCACTCCGTTCAGGTGGATGATGTCGTCAATGAATATCCGTATAAAGGCCAGGGGGTCAATTTTTTTTTGTAACACTGAGAGCGTCACTCGAGGTTTACCCGGTCAAAGAGTATCTGTACTTAATTCTGGACTGCTTTGAAGGTACGTTTGGAGCTTCACTCAGAATGTGGAAATCACTAAAAGATTCTGAATGAAAAGAATAGGCTTTTTCCAATGCGTATATTGTTAAGGCTTGTTCTCCTTGCTGAGAAGTTTGATGCCTTTCTACCCTCGAAGAACCCAAGGTCTTTATACCTTCGTCTTCGCTCTAACAAATACTTCTATCTACACTTTTCTCTAGAGCTCCAGCACCATGACCACTTTTGAACCAATGCTCGCTCATTCACAACTACCGTGGTCCTCCATCTCTCGATCCTCTATCGTCATTAATGTCATTAGATTATAATCAAACCATCGGTATCCTTTTACAACATCAAGCTCGTGGGCTGGTGCCTTTGGACAGGTGGTATCCTTTCGATCTGATGACCTCCAGATGAATAGGCCTCTTTTGATAGAGAGCAGCTTCGCTGTTCAGAGTCAGCACATAATCTTAGGTCGTCGGCTTCTGGCTGGCGCCATTAGGCTGGTTGCCAGCTGTCCGTTTGTTCTCGGCGATTGTCAACTTCTTTGGTCGATGCCATTCAGCTGTTTGATGGCTGTCTGTTTGTTGTCGGCGATTCGAAGCAGAAGCAACCGCGACCATTTACTAGCCATTGTTGTTTATCGATAATGTGGGTATTTGTTTGTGGGCCATCCGAGAAGATTGGCTCTGGCATCTGAGACGAGTGATAGCCGATGACATCTATTCAGAGATATCACGGGTGATCGTACATGACCCCGCTGCAAACTTGCTAGGTGTAATACTATCCTGTCTCTTAGAGAGTTCGTCTCTGAACGACCATACTCCATACTGATCTGCTCTTCGTTGCCTTCGGCAAAACATGATCTAGTGCGATGAAGTGAATTATTCGAAATCTTCGACATAGCGAATTCACACAGATCATTTCGCTTTCACCACTTGCTCTGAGAAATGCAAGCACAATCGACCAATTAGTTTGCTTATGTCCAGATGAGACATATGGCAGCAAACAGAATCGGTTAATCAGGTGCGTCCAGCTAAGACACTTTGCTTTCTTTTCTTTCTTTTGATTTGGAAAATTTTGACCCCATGTACCCAAAAACCAAATCGATCTTTTCTCATGGTTTGGAAAATATGACCCCTTGTGCCCAAAACCAAAACCGTCATTCTTTCATGATCTGGAAAATATGACCCCTTGTGCCCAAAAACCAAATCCTTCGTCAGGTGTCTTGCTAGCCATTAAAAACCCTTTGTGGGGAAAAGGTATCAGCTCAACCGTTTGATTCTATTATCCTTTGGGACCTGAGGATTCCGTCTGTGATACTGCATTAACAGTGTCTTGTCGTTGAAGTTCCCATAAGATTTCTCAGTTCAATCTGCTTCTTCTGGATATCTCTTCCACTTAACCAGATACAAAACCCGTTTTCGTTACTTGCTATACTGGCTGCCCATGATCTCTTCGACCTCATAACCTATTTCGTACTCATAGCCATCGATATCATAACCAAGCTCATTCTGTATTTTGGCTGAAGCCAGCTTGGGTGGAGGTCTAGTAGGGTTGGTGGCGAGTCGATAAGGTTCGATGAGTGATACATGGAAGGCATTGTGAATACGCTATCGATTCGGTAACTCAAGCTTGATAGCGGTGGGCAAGAGCACCTCTGAGATCTTGAAGGACCCATGAAGCTTCGTATCCAGTTTTCTAGATGGCCTTCCAGTTTTGAGGTTCTGTCCATTTAGCATAACTAAATCACCAACTGAGTACTTCGGAGGTGCCTGTGCACACCTATTATGGTACTTTCCCATTGTCGCCTGTGCTTGCTCTAAGCCCTTACGGTAGAGTGCATGCATGCTGGTAATCCAGTGAACGTAATTCCTCGATGCCGAATTCTTCGCTTCTGCTTGCATGGGCCAATTCATTCAAGGATCAAACCCAAAGTTTGCAAAGAACGGTGACATTCCCGTAGCAGTGGTGAGAGAGTTATTATAGGCATACTTTGCCATTGATAACATCTCGGACCAATTGTCCTGCTCATAATTGCAGTAATTCCGCAGATAGCATTCCAGCGTTTGGTTGACTCATTCTGTTTGCCCATCCGTTTGAGGGTGAAATGGCAAAGACATTTTTGACCTAATGTCAAAAGCGTCGACCAATGAGGACCAAAACGAGGAGGTGAACCTCAAGTCCCAATCTGATACTATGTTCGATGGTAGACCACTAAGTTTCCATATTTCTTGCAAGAAGATTTTGACCAGGTCTGTAACTTTCTTCTCACCATCTTTCAATGGAATGAAGTGAGCCATTTTTGTAAATTGATCGATAATTACCCATACCAATAAGCATCTGTCTGATACCGGTAATTCGATAATGAAGTCCATGGAAATCGAATCCCACTGTCAGTACGGTAATTTGAGTGAATGTAGGAGTCCGTAGCGAGCGTGGCATGCTGCTTCATTCCTTTGGCACTCAGGGCATGAGTGGACATAATCTTTGATGAATTTTTCCATTTCCAGCCAAAAAATGTTTCGTCTGACCAGCTCGATTGTTTTATTCTTCCCCATGTGTCCAGTCATCTCTGAATTGTGTTCCGCTTCCAATATCTGTTTTTTCAACTGCAGATCGTCCGGAATCCACAGTCTGCCTTCAAAATAAAGGGCTTTGTCTTTGAATGAGATATCTGGGCTTGAATTTTCTTCTATAGCTCGTACGTACTCTTCTCGCCATGCAGTGTTGTTGTTAGCGGCGCTGACCACTGCTTCTAACAGCCATGAATTAAACTTGACTATTCACATTGCTCTCAACTTTGAAGAAGAAATTGCAATTGGTTTGCCTCGTAACTTTATCGCCATCACTTGCTCTATTGCTCCTTCAGAAGTTACGAACTGATCGGGTCTCAGAATGCGGTGGATAGGCTGGTTTTTGTTTTCTTCGGCACTACCTCCCCCTTTGTCAGGGCGGTACTCTGAACACCTAGATAATGCATCCGGTTTTCCATTTGCACCACCAGGTTGGTAGAATATTTTAAAATCATATCCTGCCAACTCTTCAGCCCAGCTGGCTTATGTCCGATTCAAGATCTTCGGAGTTGTAAAGCATTTGTGAATCTTGTCATCGGTGAAGACACTGATTGGATGAGTTGCACCTTTGAGATATCGTCTCCATTCTTTGAACACGGATACCATGGCGAGCATCTCTTTGTCATGGATTTTGTAGTTGATCTCGGCTTTATCCATCTTGCGAGAGTGATCAGCTATAGGGTGCAATCGTCCATCAATGATTTGGGAGAGTACTGCACCAATTGCAATATCCCTTGTGTCAGTCTCAATCATCACAGGCCAAACAGGCTCGAAGTGCTGTAATATGGGAGCCTCAGTAAAGTACTTCTTTAGCGTATCGAAGGCTATTTCATTTCGGGGATTTGCTTTCCAGTCAAACCTTTCGTTCGTTTTCTTGGTTAACACTTTTAAGGGATGGCATATCTTTGAAAATCCTTCGATGAAGCATCAATAAAAGTCGGTAAATCTGAGGAAAGACTGGACGTCTCTGACAGACTCCGGAGTCTCCCATTCAGCAATAGTATTAATCTTGTCCTCTGATATTCTGATACCTTCTCCTGATATGAGATACCCAAGGAAGTCAGCTTGCTTCTGGTGCCATTTGCACTTATTGGGTACTATAGCCAAGTTGTTTTGCTGTAATCGACGAAGGACTTCTCTTGTCAATCGCACATGCTCTTCTTCGTTTCCTGTATAGATGAGGATATCATCTATGTAGACTACTACTCCATGATTGATTAGATCTCGCAGGATCTCATTCATCATATTTTGCAATGTCGCTGGCATGTTGGCCAATCCGAAGGGCATGCCTAGGTATTCATAATGTCTATATCTCGTACGAAATGCTGTTTTCCATTCATCATCATGTTCAATTGGAATCAGGTTGTACTCTGCCTTCAAATCAATCTTGGCGAAAATCCTCGATCCAGCAACCCTGTTTCCAAGTTCGTTCATATGCGGCAACATATATCAGTTCATAATCGTCACACAATTTAGACCTCTTTAATCCATGCACAATCGTAAGCCTCTTCCATGTGGCTTTGGAATCAACAGTATGGGTGCACCCACGGCTGACTTGCTAGGATGGATCTTTCCAGAATCAAGCATTTTCTTCAGATATTCTTTAAGAACTGAAAGCTCCTTTTCTGAAAGAGCGTAGATGGGACCCAACGGACGTCGTGCTCCATCTTTCAAGTCAATGGCATGATCGTAGGATTGATGAGGCAGAGGAGCATTGGCAGTCTCTCCGTTGTATAATGTTTCGAAGTCTCTGTATTGCCATGGAATTTGCTCTACCCAATCGATCTCAATTTCATGTGCTACGTTGACATGCATTGAACCAATAACCCTGATCCATTGAGGATTGGTACCGAACTTCAATATGGAATCATCATATTTGATTGAGAACGAAGATACCACTGCCTTTGTACAATGTTGATGGCAGTGTTTCGATGTAAATTGGTGTTTATCATTTTCTTCAGTAACTCTGCTGAGTGCTCAATGCTTGACGATCCACCAGTAAGGTATTATGATATCAAACAAATCCTCCATTGGATCAATTTCGAAGTTTTCTTTGGTATAAAGAGATTCATACCGTAGAGTAACGGGGAAGGTGTACTGCCAACCTGCTCCTGCTACTCTTTCGCCATTAAGGTTTTCGACTATCTTTGGTTCTGTTCGAGTCACTAATGGAACAACATGTGAATCGGCCCACTGCTTCGACATCATAGATGTATCACACCCAGTATCAAAGAGAACCCTTACAGGGACGTTCTTCTCATGTCGAAAGCTTGCAAATAGTGTTAGCAACTGGTCCGGGTTACACGCCTTCAGTCCGGTTCCAAACCGGAACCGTTCTCCGGTTCCGGTGCTGGAACCGTACTTAACCCAACCCGGACGTAATTTCTGGTTCCAAACCCAGAACCGAACTGGCCGACCCGTAGGTTGTACCGGGTTTAGTTAGACCCGCTGGCTTTTACCTGGGGGTTCTAAATACGGGTTCTTCTGAATTTTGTGAATGGAAAGCATCGCACATGCGTCAAATGACATTTCACACTTTCTGCCAAGTTTTTCATTGTATAAAATTAATTTCAATATGGTGATCTTTTCATTACTTATTCTTTCAGAGATAGCTTTGGTGCATTATTGAGAACATTTCATTGAACAAAAGCAGTCAGAAGTTAGAAAATATGAACGCAGCACATATAATCCCTCGTACTAGAGGTGTTGTGCAACCAAAAATCGTTGACGCTCTGTTGATACTCACTTTCAGTCATGTAGCCTATATATATGGTCGCGTGCAAATAGCATAATCACCCGTAGAAAATGGCGTTCGTACATATTTGCTTATAATATGTCCTGCGATACAGATAGATTGTAATTTCACAATTGCTGATACACACTTTTAGAGAGAGCATCGGTGTATCACAGAGAATCATTTGGTCGATAATGGCGGTCAGATGTTCGAAAATATGAATGTAGCATATGTAATCCCTCGTACTAGAGGTGTTGTGCGACCAAAAATTGTTGACGCTCCGTTGACGCTCACTTTCAGTCCCATAGCCTATGCGTATGGTCAAGCGCAAATATCAGAATCAACTGTAATGAATGGCGTTCATCCTTATTTAATTATGATGCGTCCTGCGATACCGATACATTCTGATTAAATAATTACAGATACCTATTTTCAGAGATAGCATTGGTGCATCATCGAGAACTTTTTAGTTGATAAAGGCAGTCAGAAAATAGACAATGTGAACGTAGCACATATAATCCCTCGTGCTAGAGGTGTTGTGCGACCAAAAATCGTTCATCAGGAAAAAATCCCTGCGCCCAGGTGCATTCATCACGTCCGGACGTAGGTTGTGCGTCTGCAGCGCCTGGAACATCGGTACGCAGGGTAATATGTAAGCCTGCGATGATACGATGTGAGGCACTGCAAAAACAACTCCTGGCACTACGGTCGCATATCCAATTGCAGAGTGATGCCAGCTCGTCCAGATCGCATCCAGCCAGCCTAGAGCCAGCCCAGCTTGATCATCTCCAGCCAGCCGAGATCCAGCTTAGCTTGAACGTGTCTAGAAAGCCGAGGGCCAGCCCAGCTCGGACATCCTGAAGCAGCCCAGCTCGATCATCATGTGCTAGCCACACTCGATCGCGTCCAGCCAGCCGAGAGCCAGCCCAGCTCAATTGCATCCAGCCAGCCGAGAGCCAGCCCAGTCCGATCATCTTCTGCCAGCCAAGAGCCAGCCCGGCTCGATCGCTTCCAGCCATCGGAAAGCCAGCACGGTTCGATCGCATACTGGCACCCAAGTGCCTGCCCAACTCAATAATCTCTAGCCAGCGGAGAGCCAACCCCGGCTTGATTCCATCAAGTCGGGATATTTCTCTCTCACTCTCATGGTTTCTCTCTTTATTTGCAATGCTAACAGATGTACAGACAATTTTAATTGAAATAACCAGCCGGTCCCTATCGATCATCTCCAGCCAGCCTAAAGCCAGCCCGACACGATTGCGTCCAGCCAGCCGAGAGTCAGCCCTGCTCGATCATCTCCAGATAGGGCAAACTTCACAAACGGAATATGTTGCAATCATCGGATTCAGTTCACAAATCGAGCCTCAAGATTCGCACCAGCCATTGCCTCCCTGTGTCTGGTTTGGGATATACCATGTCAAGCACTGCGCATGGGTTGTGTGCGGTGCAATATCAGTTAGCAGCATAGTTAATCCCGGCCACCCCTTTTCCACCCCCTTAGTTTCAACCGTATTTGCACTCTAAGTTCTAAGTTCTGAGTTCGAGTCCATGATACTTCTCTTTCTCTCCCTCTCATGGTCACTCTCGTTATTTGCAATGCTAACAGGTGTACAGACAATTTCAATCGAGGTAACCAGACGGTCCTTATCGATATCCAGCCAGCCGAAAGCCAGCCCGGCTCGATCGCGTCCAGCCAGCCGAGAGCCAGCCCAGCTCGATCATCTCTGCCAGCCGTGAGTCAGCCCAACTCAATTACTTCCAGCCAGAAGAGAGCCAGCCTGTCTTCAACGCGTCCAGCCAGCCGAGAGCCAGCCCAGCTCAATCGTGTCCAGCTGGCCGAGAGCCAGCCCAGCTCGATTATTTCCAGCCAGCCGTGAGTCAGCCCAACTCGATTGCATCCAGCCAGCGAGAGCCAGCCCAGCTCAATTATCTCCAGCCAGCCGTGAGCCAGCCCGGCTTGATCGCATCAAGCCTGGATACTTCTCTCTCTCACTCTCTCACGGTCACTCTCTTTATTTGCCATACTAACAGATGTACAGACAATTTCAATCAAGGTAACCAGCCAGTCGTTGTCGATCATCTCCAGCTAGCCGAGAGCTACCACGTATCAATCGCGTCCAGCCAGCTATGAGCCAGCACGGCTCGATCGCATTAAGGCAGTCGAGAGGGCTCGTCGAGATCGACCGTCTCCAGCCAGCCTGCATCCAACGCGCCACCAGCCGATCATCTCCAACCAGTTCGTCTCGATCATGTGGAGCGAGCCGAGAGCCAGCCCAGCTCGATCATCTCTAGCCAAGAGCCAGCACGGCTCGACCACGTCCAGCCGTGAGCCTGCCCAGCTCAATCATTTTCCGCCAGCTGAGAGTCAAGCTAGCCCAACCTTACCACCGAGCCTGTATCAATCTTCTCCGCCCGTGCACTAGCCGCAAGTGCTGCTCCAAGTGCTGCTCTGAGTGCTGCTCCAAGTGCTGCTCCAAGTGCTGCTCGAAGTGCTGCTCCCAGTGCTGCTCCGAGTGCTGCTCCGAGTGCTGCTCCAAGTGCTGCCCTGAGTGCAGCTCCAAGTGCAGCTCCAAGTGCAGCTCCCAGTGCTGCTCCGAGTGCAGCTCCAAGTGCAGCTCCAAGTGCAGCTCCGAGTGCAGCTCCGAGTGCAGCTCCGAGTGCAGCTCCAAGTGCAGCTCCGAGTGCAGCTCCAAGTGCAGCTCCGAGTGCAGCTCCAAGTGCAGCTCCGAGTGCAGCTCCAAGTGCTGCTCTGAGTGCAGCTCCAAGTGCAGCTCCAAATGCATCCAAGATCTACCATGATTTGTTGTATATAGTTAGCAATAAATTTATGAATCAAGTGTGACTTTAAGCAATCGATTGACTGCCCTGGTGAATCAAGGCTATGACCGGGATTCAAGGCTGCGACTGTACAGTATGCTGTATCTGGAAGCAAATGCTCCATCTGTAAGTGCGTCGGGACGCAAATACTGCGTCGGTATGCAAATGCTGCATCTGTACGCAAATGTTGCATCTGTAAGCATTGGTGCAGTGCCAGGGTACGATGAGGCTCAAGAGGTTTCGATTTAAACGTCCGATGCGCCCAGGCTTACGTACGTCCTGGGCACAAATTATTTTTTTTCCCGACGTTGACGCTCCGTTGATGCTCACTTTCAGTTCCGTAGCCTCTCCGTATGGTCAAGCGCAAATATCAGAATCAACTGTAATGAATGGCGTTCGTCCTTATTTGATTATGATGTGTCCTGCGATACCGATAAATTGTGATTTAATAATTGCAGATACTCATTTTCAGAGATAGCATTGGTACATCATTGAGAACTTTTTAGTCGATAAAGGCTGTCAGAAAATAGAAAATGTGAACGTAGCACATATAATCCCTGGCGCTAGAGGTGTTGTGCGACCAAAAATCATTGACGCTTTGTTGAAGCTCACTTTCGGTCCCATAGCCGAAATGTATGTGCACCCACAAATAGGTTATTCATTGATAAAAATGGTATTTATTTTTATTCGAGAAGAAGGTGCCTTGCAATATGCGCTTGGTTAGTTAAAATTAAATTTTCGTTAAATCTGGACAGAACTCCAATAATACTAACGTTGCACACTTGACAGATTAGATTGCATTTCATTCACTATTATATTGCGAGTTTCGACAGCTGAAACTGTTTAAATTGATTGGATATCAAAATTAAATGTTCCCATAATAATAATGCACATAATTTCCAAAAAAGTCCCTGCAAATTGAAGCTTTAAGTATGCCCAATAAATCCACTTGTCTATTTACTAAGATTTTCAATTGCTTCATCAACGCTGCCATTCTCTGTGAAATAGTTATTAGTAATTTTTTATGTGAAAGGTAGGAGTGCATACGTGATTCATTGGTGCCATCAGTACTGGAGTCACAAAAATGGTAAACATCGTCCTCTGCTTTGTCTTCTGAATATTTGAGCGGCGTAAATTCGTTCAACAGGCTGAGATTAGCCAATCCTTCCGGACTACGTTGTGCTGCAGCAGGTACTGTAGTAGTGGAAGGTTTTGTGCCTTTGCGCCTCCAGCGAGTGTAAAGATTTTGAACAGCCGTATTTTGGCAAAGAAGACAGCCAGCCAAATGATTATCATAGATCATGGATGGATGCTTTTCAATGACCACCTTCACACTCTTATGGCCTGGCGACTCAACACCCCGTCTCTTTTCTTCTCGAATCCCGGCCCGCGGTGTTTTAATCAAATTCTTCATTTCCTTGATTCCAGTGTGCGATATGCCATGTTTGGCCATATTGACCATGTTGAGTGCGATGCGCATGTCTGCCTGCTCGAGCTGTACACGCCCACCTTACCTGGCCATGGTTGCAGACATGTTAAAAACCTACTATAATTCAGTTGCTACAATGAAAATTTAAACGTCGGTAATGGCAGTTACTTCAATCATATACTCCCCTGCGGCCTCCTCTAATGCTTTTAAAGAAGATTTTGTCCATTCTTGGGGTCGTTTGTTAGAAAATTTGTCAGCAAAAACTCCGGAGTTGACAACATCATGGTGTTCAATTTCATGGACTGTTCGGATGAATGCCTTGGTAGACCATGGTGGGTTGCCTTTATGGCTGTGCTTGAACTGTTCACGTAGTTCTGAATGGATTGCAGTTAATTAAATCTGGTTAATTGACTGTCGTTCTTGTAAATTATGTAACTTACATCCTATTGCATGGTTTTCCTTGTTTTTCCTGGCACCAGTTTTGACTACAATTTTCAACTTTTCATCCTTATGGATATTTCTCGTTGCAATATTGGCGGCTTTGCGGTGGGGATTCTGTGCGCGCTGTTTGAGCAAAGTTTCCTGAGTGGAGATATTCGCTGTAGAGGTGGGCGTAGGTATGGTTTCATTCTTGGCTTTACTGCTAGAAGCAGTTGGTTGTGGTTTAGCCATAGTGTGATTGAAGAGAGAAGAATTTGAGTGTAGAGAGGAGGGAGAACCTGAAGAATATATAAGAATTTCTGGGAAACGCAAGTTGAATCAACATTTTAAGCTGTCAGTAAAGATATTCTGTTATAGTAGCATTTCACAATGGACCCTGCTGTGGAAGGCGGCAGATTTGCAAGGAGGTTGGCCTTATACAAACCCTGTTAATTATTGGTAATAATAAACAAAAGTGCACTGCTGGCAATATGATATTTTTGAAACAGCTACTGATAGTTGTATGTTTAGTGTAATAGCCGTTAAAACTGAAGCGATGTCATGTGAAACAGTTTCTGCAGTCATTTTGAATGGATGTTGCATTGAGGTTGAACACACTGCAAAGCCATTGCAGTTGTTGCGCCTGCTAGTATTATCACTTTGGTAGTGTAACTAGATCGAACCTACAACCCTAAAGACCCACCTGTCCCCCACTGGCCAACTGCCAACATTTCCAAAAACAAAGTCCTCACGAACTACACGAAAGAGCAACAAATATGGTCCATACACCAAAACAGAACTTTTCCAGACTTCCGGCTGGCAAATACAGCAAATTGACAATACGTGCTACACAACGACGTCATCAAGCGAACAAGGCAAGACTGGTGTCGAGGCAGAACAGGTTCGAGCACTTGGCGCTTTGCGTAGTCTCCATTGCAAAAAAAGGTACGCAGCGGAGTGCAGACCTGAATCAAACATTGTGAGCAAGAAAGCAAAGGAGAAGTGGATTGAGGAATTTGTGGAGAGTGAAACAGCAGCAGCAAGAAAGAGGGTTGTGGAAGTGGAAGCAGCAGTGGAGAGAGAGAAAGACACTATATTGAAATGAGCGGCGGCAGATACGACTAAAATAACATTTGAAGAGATGTTGGAAGCAATTGGAGATAGTGTTGATGATGTTGCAACTTCAGATGAGGAACATGATGAAGATGAGAAAGAAGATGGAGAAGACAATAAGTATGCAGAGCTCAGTGATGATGACGAACCTGACTGGATAGTTGGCACAATCAACAAATCAGTGCAGGAACGGCTGGATACCTTTCGCACGAATCGAATGAAGCTTGAAGAATTGACAACTCCGGGTTGGGCAAATGAAGAAGAGTACTTTCGCGAGTGCCACAGAAAGTACGGCACTGCTGAATTGAAGGTTCCGGTGGTGTTTACTCCAAATACTATTTCCATTCCTGGCACATCATCTATGGCCCAACCACCCTTTCCTTCTGGAACTAGTCATTTGCTACTAGGAGTTGGAAAGCCTGTTGAGGAATTTACGCCAGTCGAAACAGTTGAATCAGTACGAAATTATCCCTTGCCTCCCTCATCCTCTACTAATCGTTATACCGATGTCTGAATATATGGGTACAGAGCATGATGCCCCGTAAGCACAGATCATCATATAGTCATGGATTGTTATATTGCAATTTTCGACAGTTTCTTAAACGAAAATGCTTTTTAGTCCTATTTGTGTATTTGTTAGTTTTCTATGATTTCAGTGACACCTGAACAAATTGTCTGTGCATGTGCAGGGATGGAACCGAATGTATGAACTTTGACCACGCCAGATATGCGAGATACACTTCTTATCAGCCTGCTTATATTAAGAATGATTATTTTAAGCATGGGAGTAAAAACTTAATTGATACATAATATGCCACCTGGATTTTACATAATTGTTGTTGGATTTATCTCACTAGTTGCGGTCTGATCATATGGTGAATTAATTTATAAGACAGCCGTTATAAATCATTTTAATGAAACTCCAACTGCATATGCTGCCGCTCAGGCCCTGTACACATGATGGCGATCTCACAAAGACCTCATGGGTGACCATAAATATTTCGCACAACCAGCTGGATGACGAAAGTGGGCTATATATAATGCACACTTACATGATTATCATTATACCATGTAAAGCCAGTCGAAAGCGCTGACTTTATCGACAAATCAGTTGTAAGCAATTCATCCCAGTAGCCATTGAATTGAAAGAATTAAATCACGATTTATCTGAATCGCAAGGTGTATTTTTATCAACTATGTATGAAAGCCAGCTTTCACAATCAAATAAAGTGCAATCGTGGGATAAGACACGTAGACTGCAAGAGTAAAAGTGAGCGTCAACAGAGCGTCAACGATTTTTGGTGACACAACATCTCTAGTGCGTGGGATTGTTTTGACTGCACTAGTTATATTGTAGTTTTGACTGCCTTTATCGACAAATCAGTGGTATGCAATTTATCTGAGTAATGTTTGAATTGAAGCAATTAAATCACAAGTTATCTGTAGCACACGGTAAATTATTGTCAAATATGCATGAAAACTAGCTTTTACAATCAAATAAAGTGTAATTGTGCGATAAGACATGTAGGCTGCAGGAGTAAAAGTGAGCGTCAATGGAGCGTCAACAATGTTTGGTGACACAACATCTCTAGTACGTGGGATTGTTTTGACTGCACTAGTTTTATTGTAGTTTTGACCGTCTTTATCGACAAATCAGTGGTATGCAATTTATCCGAGTAACGTCTGAATTGAAGGAATTAAATCCGGAGTTATCTGTATTGGGAGGTATATTATTGTCAAATATGCATGAAAGCCAGCTTTCACAATCAAATACAGCGCAATTATGCGATAAGACATGTAGGCTGCAGGAGTCAAAGTCAGCGTCAACAGAGCGTCACCGATTTTTGGTCACACACTATTGGGCACGGGAGGGAACAGATACATTGCATTAGTATAATTGAAGTATTGGCCGCATTTATCGACAAATCAGGTATGCAATTTATCTGAGTAATGTCTGAATTGAAAGAATTAAATCACAATTTATCTGTATCGTGAGATATCTTCTTGTCAAATATGCATGAAAGCCAGTCTGTACAATCTAATACAGTGCAATTGTGAGATAAGGCACATAGGCTGCAGGAGTAAAAGTGAGCGTCAACGGAGCGTCAACAATTTTCGTTCACACAACATCTCCAGTACGTGGGATTACTTTGACTGCACTAGTTTCATTGTAGTTTTGACTACCTTCATTGACAAATCAATTTTTACTGACATACTGTCCATTATTTCTTCTCAAAAACAGTCTGTGGAAGCAGGTATATGTCAAGGGTCCAGGGCTGGGTGTCGAGGTTTCAGGGCTTGGCGTTTTAGGGGTTATAAAATCCGAGAGCAGGAAGCTAAAGGAACAATGACTGTATGCAAAAGACTCGATCCAGGATCGCCGAATGTGAAGGAAGTGAAAGCCGAAGCTAATTGATTGTTTTATAGACGAGAGAACGAGTGAAGAAAGAAACTTATCCTCTGCCCAACGCCTGGTTTATATACAGTAATTCACTCGTTCCATAATACCTCTGAACTTCTGCTTTCTTTGTACATCGCTTTTGCACGATTCCGTCGTTTTCAGTTCGAAACCTGACTTCGTGCTTTAATCTTCATTCAACACATGATTTTATTGTCGTGGTGCTTTAGCCTCCATTCGAAATCTGATTTCATTCTCGTCGTGCTTTAGCGTCCGTTCGAAACCTGACTACATTCTCGTCGTGCTTCAGCCTTCGTTCAACACCTGATATCATTCTCGTGGTGCTTATTATCTTGTATATTAATCACCGATTATCACTCCACCATCGATCGTCACTCAGCACGACCGTGACAGTAGCTTCCCGCTCTCCAATGCCAAGTATCTATGAGGTTCACGATCCAGGATTGCTAGGTTGTTCCGGGTGAAAATTGTTGATAGCCTTAATGAAGTCCATCGACGTTGGGCGCAGGCTCCCAGCTGCGCTCGTCGTAGCCCCTCCATTTTACCAAATACTGCAGCTGCCTCCGGAACAGCCTGGAATCGTCTATCCACTCCACTTCGTACTCCTACTTTACGTCCACTATTACCGGTGGTAGTGGTTCTTGCTTTTGATTTGGGAGGGGATCTTGGGCGGCCTGCTCTAGTCTGGATATCGGTTGAATGTCGTGAATGTATAGTTGAATTGGTAGCTTAATTCCATAGGCCCATGGACTGGCGACCTCCGTGATTTCATATGGTCCAATACGTTTCCAGTCCAATTTCTTACCGGGTTGGGCTGTCGATAGGATTCTAGCATCCATCCATACTTTGTCTTCTATCTGTAACTCTGTTCCGACTCTTCGTGATTTGTTAGCCTGTTCGGACTGTACGGCCTGGGCTCTTTTCATTTGTGCTCTAAGTTCGCTACAAAGTTGTTCCATTCGTTGGGCCACCTGCTGCACGTTGACTTCGGGGATGTCGTTCGGATTTCTCAGCGGATGTTGGCGAAAGATCATTCGTGGATGGAATCCGTGATTGCCAAAAAACGCGAAGTAATTTGTTGTGTCCGAGGTATGATCATTGGCTGAGAACTCTGCCATGGGTAGCCACCGGACCCAGTCATTTTGTTGATGATTGACAAAATTTCGAAGATACTGTTCCATTACTGTGTTGACTCTCTCAGTTTGACCGTCAGTCTGAGGGTGGAATGCGGTGGACAGTATTTGTTCGATTTCCAATCTTTTGCAGACCCGTTTCCAGAATTCCGAAGCGAATTGCGGTCCTCGATCCGATACTATTCTTTCGGGCAGTCCGTGCAATCTGAACACTTCCTTAATGTACATTTCACCCAGCTTCTTTCCATCTACTTCACCATAACAGGGTACTAAATGTCGCATCTTCGTTAGGCAATCGACCACTACCCATACTGCGTTGAACCCTTCGCTTTCTGGCAGTCCAACTATGATGTTCATGCTCAAGTTCTTCCATGGTTGCTCTTGTACTTTTAATGGTCGCAACAAGCCCTGAGTCTTTCCGTGGATTGCCTTGCTCCGCTGGCAGGTATGACAGTTTCGTACGTAGCAATGCACGTCTTTTCTCATCTGGTTCCCGGAATGGTTCCTACCTAGCAGATCGTAGGTTTTTGCTTGTCCCGGGCGTCCTCTAACGGGTGAATCGTAAAACTCCTTGATCTACTTGAGCTTTTCTTCGTCCGTTGGTTGAACCTGTTGTGCTTCGGAGATTTCCAATGGTCGTTCCTTGCATGTCCCTTCAATACTATCGTACGGCCAATGTTGGCACACGTTTGTTACCCAATTCCACAATTCTTCAGGGCCAATTGAATTATTATCAAAGTTAACCGTATCTTCGAATGCCATGATTAACCCCTTTCGTAATTTTGGTCGAGATTTTCTGTTTTCAGTACGATTTGCTGGGTTTTTTTCTGCCCCCCACGTCGGAGTGATGTCTCCTGGCATTCTTGTGAGTGCGTTGGGCTTCAGTCCTTGTGTGCCTGGTTGATAGACGATTTTAAACTTGAAACGGGAGAGAAATTCGGACCACCTTGTTTGCCTCCAATTTAACAATTTCGAAGTCATGAAATATTCCAGATTGTTGTGATCAGTGAGAATTTTAATCGGGTGTGCTGAACCCTCGCACTCCGGCCTCCACTGTTCCAAACTTTTAACTATCGCGCCTAGTTCTTGATCATAAATTTTGTAATTCTCATCAGCAGGCGAATGCTTTTTGGAAAAGAAGGCTACTGGGTGTAGTATTCCATGATCATCGTACTGAGAGAGGACTTCCGCTGATACGTAACTTGCGGCATCGGTTTCGAGGACTATCTCCTTTTCATAATCGAAATGGGCTAGCACTTGTGGCGTCGTAAAGACCCTTTTGAGTTCTGCGAACGCCCATTTTTTGATCTGGTCCCCAGCCAAACGGTACTTGCTTTTTCGTGAGTTTTGTTAATGGTTGCACTACTTTGCTATAATTCCGTATAAACTGTCGGTAAAAATTGGCAAAGCCTAGGCAGGTTTGGACTTCCTTGAGTTTCACTGGTGCTTCCCAGTTTTTGACTGCTTGGACTTTCTCCAGGTCCAGTCTGATTTCGTTTACTTCGACAATTAATCCTAAATATTTGACTTCTTCCTTATGAAACTCGCACTTTTCTGCATTTAAATAGAGGCCGGTTTCCTTGAGTGATGTCATTACCGCTCGGACGTACTCTTTATGTTGTTTTGTATTTTCGCTGTAAATGAGGATGTCATTCAAAAAGGCCGTGCAGAATATGTCCAGAAAGGGGCGTAGCGTACCATTGATAAATTTTTGAAACAATGCTGGCGCGTTGGTAATTCCAAAGGGCATAGCTAAGGATTCGAAAAGTCCGTATCGAGTTCTGACAGCCGTTTTCCATTCGTCTCCTTCTGCGATTCTAATCATATTATACGCGTCGCGGACGTCCAATTTGGTGTAGTAACGGGCTTTGGAGAGTCTTAGCAAGATTTCTTAAATCAAATGTAGGGGATACCGGCTTTTCATTGTTCCTTCGTTCAAGCCTCGGTAGTCGACGCAGAGTCACAAGCCTCCTCCTGGTTTCGGAGCAAAGAGTAGCGGGGCTCCGCAGGACGATGAGGATGATCGGATGAATCCCTTGGACAAGTTCTTTTCTATCCATTCCTTTAGGGCTTGCTGCTCTTCTTGTGATAAGCTGTAAATAAGTCCAAACGGCAGTGTGAATCCCTCTTGCAGCTTAATTTTATGATTGTAGGGTCGGTGCGGTGGTAGGGTTTCCGCGATTACTTCGCTGAATATGAGTAGAAACTTGTGCTATTCCTTGGGGATGACTTCTTCGAGGGGCTTTTCTTGTAGATCGTTTGTTTCCAAGGCCTTGTTGATTTGGTATAATTTGACGGCGTAAACCTTGAGTTTTACCGTTTTTACATTTCTCATAAAAGGTGACGTGGCTACTGCGCAAATATCTAGCTTGAATTTCTCCGGACCTGCTGTGGTTTTCATATAATTTCCCCACACCCATATGCTCGAATGGTGTTGGCAGTGTTGTTGGCAGTAGCTGCTTTCAAAGCCAATCCTGCGACTTTGAAATTTGACCGTTACTTCGTGAAGTCGTAACCATGGTTATTCCAGCACTATCCGATTATGTCCTTATTTTGTGACAAACACTGGTAGCTGTTCCTGATGTGATCACATTTCCAAGTTTAATTTGGCCATTGTCGTAATTGTTCCTGATTCGATGGGTCTTCCATCGATAACCTCTAACTCTCTTAATTCTCATCATTCCTTCTCTTCTAACTGATGATGGCGAACAAATTCTTTATCCACAAAAGCTATTCCCGTGGCTCTGCAGTCAATTGAAGCGTGTGTATCGATTAACCTGTCTCCAATTTTCAGCGAACATTTCACAATATGATGCTTGCTTTCCATTGAACACTCCTTAATTTCTACACTAGTAATCGAAAACTGCGAAATTCCAAAACGAGGCTTAACAACTGTAGACAAAGAAGATTCGTGCCCAGAGCAATGGCCATTCTTATTGCACTGGCTTAAACTTTTCCCGACTCGACTTCCCTTCCTTTTCCCATTTCCGAATCTGCGTCCATTTCATTTCCTGCGTTTTTACAAGGTGTTACTTTCACCTGTCCTGATGCTGCTTTTAACTTTCTTGGACACGATGCCGCGAAAAGCCTGCTATCTCTGCAGTACATACAAAGTCCTCCCTCCCTTCGTCTCTTCTTCTCTTCTGGAGTAATCTTCTTTCCATTGATCACGGAGAGGTCCATTGGAGCAGGGCCATAATATCCTGCCACGGTCCCTGCAGGTGCTGTTTCCGAGGTTGATGGAGTGGATGTGTTGTTGATTTCTGGTTTCTTGGATCCTCCACTTCATGGTCCAGACTTGCTTCCAGCGGCTCAGGCGCGGATTTGGGAGTCTCGCTTCAAGCACATTTTGACAATTTCCATGATCTCCGACGGGATGTCGCAGTGCTGTAGTGAGTTCTTCAGTTCCTCAGATAGCCTTGTCGTAATACTTCCAACTGGGCTGCTTCGTTCCAATCGACGTCAGGTACCCACCGTTGGAATTCTGCATAGTATTGGGCAAATTCTCGATCCTTTTGCTTAAGTTTGAGCAGTTCACGATTCGCTGTGGCCCGTATGTCTTGGTCTCCGAAAGCCAATTGGCACAGGTCCAGTAATCTTTCTAGTGACTCTAACTTCAGATCTC
Source organism: Trichophaea hybrida (assembly GCA_015178995.1). Lineage (NCBI taxonomy): Eukaryota > Fungi > Ascomycota > Pezizomycetes > Pezizales > Pyronemataceae > Trichophaea > Trichophaea hybrida. The sequence continues at coordinate 87,739 of WHVE01000558.1, forward strand.
CGGTTTTCCTGTCGATGTATGGTTGAATTTGATCCAGGGCCACGCCTTCTAGTCGATTTGCCAGGTATCTCATGTTGGTTCGTTCGTTAAAGAATCGTCCCGGTTCATCCGCAATTGTCATGGCTGGTTGCACCAGCCATCCTCGAAGTGCCCTTCGGTCTGTTCCAGAGAACCTGAGAATATCACTGCCTTTGTGTTCTCTACCACCATTGCCACCATTCGATGTTTCTGCCAGTGCTAATACTCGCTTGACCAGATCCCGATATTCGTTCCTTTCTTCTCTACAGATCCTGAACTGTTCCTCTGTTTCTTCTAGTTCCTGTCTGAGGTTTTCCGTCCCGTCTGGTGCTTGGTTTTCCAATCGTTGTTCTAGATCTTTGATTTTGGCTTGCAGGTCTCCATGTGAGCAGACTGGCACTCTTTTCTCCGTGGTTCTTAACTTCTGTTGCATAAGAAGCAGCTCCTGTTTCAGGTTGTTCCGTTCTTCAATGACTTTGTTTCCTTCGGCTAACAACTCCAATATTCGTACCTCCGCATCCTTTACAGATTGCCATTCCTTTTGCAAGTCATTCAACCAGCTGGTTGTCGGTAACTGAGCAAGGGCTGTTAGTCCTGTGTTGATGTCCTGAATGTGACTCCTGAGCTGCTCTTCGTTCATGATCTCCGTATTTGCCAGCGTTATGTTTTCCAGTTCCAATTGTACTGCCCCCGTCAGCGTCACATCGTGGGTCGCTCTTGAAGATTCTCCTGACATCTTTGCAATTTTCAAACGGTAATTGGTGTAGGTATTTATTGATTCTCCAGCCGAAGGTTTGTGCTACTTCAAGGTACTCATCACTGATGTGCCTCCAGGTATCGCTTTTCTAGTATATCCAGCAGTTGTTGCCACAAGGAATTTCACACCAAATACACTCATTGGGGTTTCAGCACATTAACGCCTGGCTAGATACCAAGGCGAGAGGGTTTCGAGACCGAGGGTCCACAGTGAACAAAGAATACAATCCCGTCCCTCGATGCAATCAAAGAAGGTATCGAATTCCTCTATGCAGCAATTGCAGGTAGATATTTCAGCCCAATCCTGAATTGCTCTGCAGTTGCAGTAGATAGTTGGGTTTGGATAATTGTGGTCTAAGTCTCCTTCTTTTTCTGAACAGTAGCAAAAATAAATACAGTCGCAGGTTCTTTCGTACTCACTCATGTATTTAAATGTGGCACTGGTTGCCGAAAATATTTGGATTCGTAGGTCTTCGAAGAGTCCACAAGCAAGTTAAACAGATTTGTCTCCAGTAAGATTGGATGACCGATCTATTTTCGAAATTGCTTGCTGATTTAAAAGCTTTGCAAGACGTGTTGCAAATGCGATGATAATAATAGCAACCTAAACGGTGAGAATAACGGCACATGAAACAAGAATATAACTGGTAGAATCGATTTCGGACTTGTTCTTCCGTCAAGGGTTCAGGGCTGGGTGTTGAGGTTTCAGGGCTCGGCATTTTACGGGTTATAATATCCAAGAGCAGGAAGCTCAGAGTCGAGAATAGTCTGTAGCTGAAGGAACAAAGACTGTACGCAAGAGACTTGATCCAGTATCACCGAATGTGAAGGAAGTGAAAGCCGACGCTAATTGATTGTTTTATAGACGGGAGAATGAGTGAAGAAAGAAACTTATCCTCCGCCAAACGCCTGGTTTATATTGTAACACCTGGAGCTTCGCCCCAGGTTTACCCGGTCAAAGTAGTATCCGTACTCAATTTCGGGACTTGCTTCGAAGGCAGTTTAGGAGGTTAGCTCGGGATGTGGAAATCACTAAAATGTTCTGAACGAAAAGAATAGGCTTTCTCCAATGCGTATATTGTTAAGGCTTGTTCTCCTCGCTGAGAAGGTTGATGCCTTTCTATCCTCGAAGAACCCAAGGTCTTTATACCTTCATCTTCGCTTTATAACAAATACTTCTATCTACGCTTTTTCTCTAGAGCTCCAGCACCATAACCACCTTCGAACCACCTTCGAACCACCTTCGAACCAATGCCCGTTCCTTCGCAACTACCGCGGCCTCCATCTCTTGATCCTCTATCGTCTATATCGTCATTAGATTATAATCAGACTATTGGTATCCTTTATGACATCAAGCTCGCGGGCTTGTGCCTCCGGACCAGTGGTATCCTTTCAATCTGATGACCTCCAGACGAATAGGCCTCTTTCGATAGAGAGCAGCTTCGCTGTTCAGAGTCGGCACGTATTCTTAGGCCTCCGGCAGTCGTCGGCTTTTGGCCGGCGCCATACAGTTGATTGCCGGCTGTCCGTTTGTCGAGCGTCAGCTTCTTGGCCGATGCCATTCAGCTGTTTGTTGGCTGTCCGTTTGTTATCGGCGTTTCGGAGCAGAAGCGACCGCGGCCATTAACTAGCCATCGATGCTTATCAATGGTGTGGGTGTTCGTTTGCTAGCCATCCGAAAAGATTGGCTCTGGCATCCGAGACGAGTGATAGCCGATGACATCTAATCAGGGAAATTGCGGGTGATCGTACGTGACCCCGCTGCGAACTTGCTAGGTGTAACACTACCCCCTCTCTTAGAGAGTTCGTCTCTGAATGACCATACTCCATACTAATCTGCCCTTCGTTGCCTTTGGCGAAACATGGTTCAGCGCGCTGAAGTGAATTATTCGAAATTCTCGACATAGTGAATCCGCACAGACCATTTCGCTTCGACCAGCTTGAGACATTCAAGCACAATTGACCAATCAGTTTGCTTACGTCCAGATGAGACATATGGCAGCAAGCAGAATCGATCAATCAGATTGCGTCCATCTAAGACACTTTGCTTTCTTTTTCTTTCTTGGATGATCTGGAAAAATCGTGACCCCGTGTGCCCTTAAAACCAAATGCATCTTTTCTCTTGATCCATCTTTCTTTTGATCTGGAAAATCGTGGCCTCTTGTGCCCTTAAAAACCAAATCCTTCGTCAGGTGTCTTGCTAGCTGTTAAAAACCCTTCGTGGGGAAAAGGTACTAGCTCAACCGTTTGATTCTATTGTCCTTCGCGGCCTGAGGATTCCGTCTGTGATACTCCAATAACAGTCTCTTGTCGTCGAAGTTCTCATAAGATTCCTCAGTCCAATCTGCTTCTTCCGGATACCCCTTCCACTTGACCAGATATAACACCTGTTTCCGTTCCGTACTGTACTGGCTGCCGATGATCTCTTCGACTTCGTAACCCGTTTCGTACTCGTAACCATCCACGTCATAACCAAACTCATTTGCTTCAGGATTGAGCTCGGGTGTAGGTCTCGTAGGGTTTGGTGGCGAGTCGATAAGGTTCAATGAGTGATACATGGAAGGCATTGTGAATACGCCATCGACTTGTAGCTCAAGCTTAATAGCAGTGGGCGAGAGTACCTTCGAGACCTTGAAGGGTCCATGAAGCTTCGCATCTAGTTTCCTAGATGCTCTTCGAGTTTTGAGGTTCTTCCCATTTAGCATAACTAAATCACCAACCGAATACTTCGGAGGTTCCTTAGCACGCCTATCATGGTACTTCCCCATTGTCTCCCGTGCTTGCTCTAAGCCCTTACGGCACAGTGCATGCACGCTGGTCATCCAGTGAACGTAGTTTCTAGATGCCGGATTCATTGCTTCTGCTTCGATGGGCCAATTCGTTCGAGGATCGAACGCAAAGTTTGCAAAGAACGGTGACATTCCCGTAGCGGTGGTGAGAGAGTTATTATAGACATACTCTGCCATTGGTAACATCTCGGACCAATT